>JAFVLL020000178.1:0-24252 GCA_021397915.2 Tor tambroides
TGACTGGTTTTGTGGTCCAGGGTCAAATATATATAATTTTTTAATGTAAAAAAAACCAGAGTATACTTTGGGCTTAAGGTTGTATTTATTTGTTACAGTAAAAACGGTAATATTGTAAAATATAATTACAATTTTAAAAGAACTTTTGTACTTTTTTGTACTCAAGTGCCATTATACTTTGCCGTTCAGTCATGTGTGTGTGTCTCAGTCAGTGTCGTGAACTTTGAGCTGGTCCTGCACTCCACATACTGTGATGTGGCATTTTCCCTTTTACCAGTCTGCTGTGCTTCACTGTCCTGGGGAACAGAGACTGGAAGTGCTCCTCACCCTTGATCGCATTACAGTAGGAAAAACAGGCTTTGTGTTCACGCTAACGGACTCTCCCTTCATGCTTCACGCACAGAATTGACTGTAATGCAGCAAGCTGAAGTGACCTTTTCATTCAGTTTGTCAACTGTAAGTACACTTCAGTCCTGTTCAGTTCATGTTACGCTGTTTGGTAACGTGCTTCGTGATGTTAACAGTGTCAACATGTTTGGCCCAATGAGAAGCGCTTGAGCTCTGCTGTACATGAAAATAAAATGCATACATTTGAGATACATACAGTAAAATTGGAGTTTTGTGGCTTTTAGTTCTTTTTTTTTTTTTTTTTTTCTTTCTTTTATTAGCTTCGAAGCCACCTGCATGATGTTGTGCTCCTCAAAGTTGACACAGTTTGTTTGCAGGTATACGTTTAAAATTTACAGTCTTTCTCGTCTAGTAAAATGGACCAAAAATAGTATCCAATCAGATGCTTTCTTTAATAAAAGTATCTTCTCACATATTCCGCCTATTTGTGATGAGTAGCAAAATCATGGTTTCCGACCGAGACAAACTAAACATTAAAAAATGTCATTTTTTCCGATATTATTTTATTTTTATATTATTTTATTTTTTCATTTTATTTAATTTTGTTTTATTTTATTTCATTTTATTTTATATTTCAGGTGTTGTCATTTTATTTCACGATTTTTTTGTTTTGTATTTTATTTTATTACATTTATAATTATTTGTGGTTTGAACTGATGTTTTTGATGGATTTGTCCCATTTGACCTATTGTGACCCAGCTTCGTTGTTGATGGCTGTAGCTGGTTAGGACATTTTTTTTTCGTTTGACACTTTGTGTTCTAACTAGTTAGGACATGGTGTAAAGCTCCATGGTGGTCACCCCTGGTGTCTGTTGGTCATCTGCCTCTTGAATCCCTTACATTCCCAGTGCTCCACCAGTGGCCTGTAGGTTACATATTCACCAGCTCAAGTGTTAACCCGGTTCTGCAGCTGTTCACAGGGTGATGGGTCAGGTCACACGGGTTGTCGTCTTGATATCTCAATCCTCTGGAGCACCTTAGGTTAATAGGCTAATTGCTGAGATTCAGACTCAAGCTACACCCCAATAAGAAGCCAGGTCGGTGGCGCCGAAGTGATTTGATCTGACCCGACTGTTGTGAGGTTACAAGCTACAGGATTGAAATTTAAAACCTCCTCTGGTGCCTATATCCATCTTCTTTAAACATGACTACAGTTCCTATACTTTGTGGTTTAAGGTTAGCATAAAGCAAAACTATTTAATGATTTAATAGCAATCTTCATTTTAACCCAGTATTTAATCTTAAAATTTGTTGTGTGATGGATGTTATGCACTGCAACAGGCCCAAATGTATTATTCCCAAATGAATAGAAGCAAAATAGGAATTGGATCTGTAGCAGACCGTTTAACTTCAGCTCCAGTCCAGTACAGCCGCTGAATTGTTCAAGATTCATTTGTCTTCTGTTCATTCAGCAGGACCAGTCGGAAATGGACGAATGAGTGGACTCATTAGTTGTGTGAGGCTGGTGTGGGACAGTGGGGTTCATTAATGTACTCAGTAATGTGGCCGGCAGAATGAGTGATGCGATTAGCGGCTGCTACACACACAGACACATACTCGTTGAACCTTGACCCTTGTTTGCTTCAGTCTGACCCACAGTAAGGAAGTGTGAAGGGGGAGGGGAAATTCGAGAGCAGTCTGACTCATATGATTGTGTTTTTTTGTGTATGTATTTGTTCTTAATTTAAGTTATAGTTATGAAGGTACAGTGGCACATTTGTGTGTATTGGAGTACATATAGATCTTACAGATAATACATTTAGATCTTGAACATATATTTAGCTGATTTTTGGGTGAAATTCACAAACATGTCCACATTTCACTCCAGAGTTAAAATAAGAAGTTGTAAGAGTTTTTAAGAATTATATGCACTCACTGGCCACTTTATTAGGTACACCTTGCTAGTACCAGTTAGACCCCCTTTTGCCTTCAGAACTGCCTTAATTCTTCGTGGCATAGATTCAACAAGGTGTTGAAAACATTCCTCAGAGATTTTGGTCCATATTGACATGATAGCATCACGCAGTTGCTGCAGATTTGTCGGCTGCACATCCATGATGCGAATCTCCCGTTCCACCACATCCCAAAGGTGCTCTATTGGATTGAGATCTGGTGACTGTGGAGGCCATTTGAGTAAAGTGAACTCATTGTCATGTTCAAGAAACCAGTCTGAGATGATTTGAGCTTTGTGACATGGTGCATTATCGTGCTGGAATTAGCCATCAGAAGATGGGTACACTGTAGTCATAAAGGGATGGACATGGTCAGCAACAATACTCAGGTAGGCTGTGGCATTTAAACAATGCTCAATTGGTACTAAGGGGCCCAAAGTGTCCCAAGAAAATATCCCCCACACCATTACACCACCACCACCACCAGCCTGAACCGTTGAGACAAGGCAGGATGGATCCATGCTTTCATGTTCTTTACGCCAAATTCTGACCCTACCATCTGAATGTTGCAGCAGAAATCGAGACTCATCAGACCAGGCAACGTTTTTCCAATCTTCTATTGTCCAATTTTGGTGAGCCTGTGCGAATTGTAGCCTCCGTTTCCTGTTCTTAGCTGACAGGAGCGGCACCCGGTGTGGTCTTCTGCTGCTGTAGCCCATCTGCTTCAGGGTTCGACGTGTTGTGCGTTCAGAGATGGTATTCTGCATACCTTGGTTGTAACGAGTGGTTATTTGAGTTACTGTTGCCTTTCTATCATCTCTAACCAGTCTGCCCATTCTCCTCTGACATCAACAAGGCATTTTCGTCCACACAACTGCCGCTCACTGGATATTTTCTCTTTTTCGGACCATTCTCTGTAAACCCTAGAGATGGTTGTGTGTGAAAATCCCAGTAGATCAGCAGTTTTTGAAATACTCAGACCAGCCCGTCTGGCACCAACAACCATTCCACGTTCAAAGTCACTTAAATCCCCTTTCTTCCCCATTCTGATGCTCGGTTTGAACTTCAGCAAGTCGTCTTCACCACATCTAGATGCCTAAATGCATTGAGTTGCTGCCATGTGATTGGCTGATTAGCAATTTGTGTTACCAAGCAATTGAACAGGTGTACCTAATAAAGTGGCTGGTGAGTGTATTTTCATAAAATGCTATTATTTGAGTAATTTTTACATTTTGACATTTTCATGCAATCAGGCACATTTGACGCAAATTCTCATCGTCATAATAGACAATTTTAAGTTTATAATTATTGTGTATTAATTTATGCTTTATTGTTTGGGGTTGATTTTTTTTTTTTTTTTTATGTTTTTGGTAAAAAATACAATAAAAACTGTAATATTGTGAAATATTACTACAATTTAAAATAACTGTTTTGTATTTTAATATTTTTTATGTAATATTTTTTTTTTTTTAAATTATGGAATTTATTCCTGTAATGGCAAATCTGAATTTTCAGCAGTCTTCAGTGTCACATGATCCTTCAGAAATTATTCTAATATGCTGATTTGGTGTGCAAGAAACTTTTTTTATTATTATTATTATTATCATCATAAAATAATAAATTAGATTAATATATGATATTTATTTAAAAAAATGTAAAAAGCAGTACAATAAATACCACCTTGATGTTTCAATACATTATAAGTCATATATGGGTGTCTTTCTTGCTTGCTCACTCTGTCTTTCTTGGTCTTTCTCTCTCTTGTTCAAAAAACGATCTCCTCTTATTTAATAACTCTCTGTTTCCTGTCTGCTATCAACATCCATTACATTGTCTCTCTTGTTCACTTCTTCTCTCTGCATCATCTCATCCTTGTAGGGTTGATCCGTGTGGCCGCTCTGCTGCCATCTACCAGAAATCAAGTGCTCTGCTGTTTAGATGTAGAGAAAACTGTTGCCAGTATACGTGAAGTGATGCCGTTTTCAGATTGTCTGAGATCTGAAGTTACTGTTGTTATCTCAGGTCATTACTTCTTCAATATCGGGAAGATCAGGAACCTGTTACCTGGAAACAGTGAGGCTATGTTTTCAGACATGTCTTGTTGTCTGTTCTCTTCTGATACCTGATAAGCCCTGAAAAATAATCATCTGTGAGAGAGAGAAAGGTACTTGGAGGAACCTACTGATGCGCTGATACAGATTGATTCCATGGCTCTGTGTGTTCTTCCTTCTTTTTAGTCGTTTGTTTTGAGTGACCTTAAAACTCACCCACGATTCACCTTCCTGTCACTAAAGAGCAGTTCATTGGTACCACAGTGTCCTTTTGAAGTTTCCCTTAAAAAACTGCTCATGTTTTTATTTTCTCCAAATTCCTTAGTTCTTTTTCCACAGACTGTGAATTCCCAACCACATTTAGAGCCCTTCCAGCTCTGGGAAAAGAATAGCTGTCTGATTTTCTCCAAGCGTAATGTCTCTATTTGTTGAAGTGGTTTGTTGTATTTCTGTGGTTTGGAAGCTGAAATGATGGATTTTAGACGTTAGTGATATATCCAGTTACCCTGCATGCAAAGCTTGAAGGACAGTGGCGCGGCTGTGAAATGGGATTCATTTTGGTGAGATATGTTGGGAACGGTCATCTCCTGTACGAAGCACTTCAGATGTGAGATGAAGGTCATTTCTTTGTCTTCTGTCATTGGTGAGGAAATGAGTAGATTAATGTAAAATCTATGCGATAAATGAAATTGTTAGCCCTGCGGAAACCCCAATTTAAACCTAGAGTGATTAGTTTTTGCGCAGGTTGTAACCTTGTGTGTGTTTTAGCTATAGTTTAATCTAGAAGCTGTTTAAATCTGCCAGACATCCAGAAGTGTCCTCATTTGAAAAAAACATAATAATTTTATTCATTAAAATAAGTAGTTCATTTTTATAATGAAATATATAAAATAAAAAATTATTATTATTATTATTATATTTATAGTTATAATGATTATTATTATTATTATTATTATTATAGTCAAATGAAATATTTTATATTTTTATTCTAAAAATAATGTATGTATAGGGTTTTAGAATTTTAGTTTTAGAAAATGTATTATTACTATTATTAAACTAAATATTAATTTTATTCTTAAAGTACAAAAGATATAGGATTTTAGAATGTGGGTTATAATATGAATATATGAGTATGAAATGTTTTCATTTAGCGTTTGTGTGTGTTTCTGTGTGTGTATTTTTATTTCTATGCTATGGACTACAAGGGAAGTGTTTTCGGATGACTGTCGCTTCAGTCATTGGAGTCATATTGTGAACCGTTATTAAATGTGCTTCACCCTCTCCTGTTCAACTGCAGTGGAGCTCATTTACACACACACACACACACACACCCCCACACCATTACATCATCCAGCTGCAGAAGTGAGAACCTCATTTGCCCTACCGTACCGCGGCCTGAGGGAAGAGTGTGGGCTCTCTTCCTCACACACTCATGCATGCAAACCGATACCGAGATACGGAAGGGAACCTAAACTCTGGTCTTCTTAGGCGCTCAGCGGGGTTTAGAGAAAACCATACTGTTACTGAAACTCAGCCCTTCTGACCGGCAGCACTGTCTGTGATTCTCCCAGCCTCCACATTTATCTATTACTGATAATTCTGTTAACAGTTCAGTCCTGGAGAATACTGCTCAAAATTGCCTTTTCCTGTCTTTTTTTCCCCCAGTACATTGCAAAATTTAAAATTCCAGTTGTTTTGTTTCAGGGGTATTTTAAATCGATAATAAAAAATATAATATTAAGTATTATTTTAAAAATATGAATAAAATTAAATGCTTTATTATATACATTTTTACATTATTTTATTTAAACATTATTTTGTATGTTATGACTCAATACTGTTTGTTAGCTTATGTACACTACCAATCAAAAGTTTTTGAACAGGAAACTTTTGTTTTTTAAAGACGTCTCTTGTGCTCACCAAGCCTGCATTTATTTGATTCAAAGTACAGCAAAAACAGTAAAATTGTGAAATATTTTTACTATTTAAAATAACTGTTTTCTATTTGAATATATTTTAAAATATAATTTATTCCTGTGATTTCAAAGCTGAATTTTTAGACTATTCCAGTCTTCAGTGTCACATGATCCTTCAGAAATCATTCTAATATTTTGATTTGCTGCTCAAAAAACATTGATTATTATTGTGTTGAACAGTTGAGTGGAGTATTTTTCAGGTTTCTTTGATGAATAGAGAGCGCAGAAGAACAGCATTTATCTGAAATAGAAATCTTTTGTGTTATTATAAATGTTTTTATCATCACACTTGATCAATTTAAAGCATCCTTGCTTAATAAAAGTATTAATTTGTCCACACAATTCATGCTTTGTATTCTAATACTTTTGAAGTCACATGATAGATTTCGGTTAGTACCAGTTTTTTTTGTTTTTGTTTTTTCAATTAAAATTAATTTGCTTAAATGTGAGCAGCTTGGACGTTCTGCTGTAAATAAATTCTGTCATTCACAGAGGAATGTCATCTTGTACATTTTTGGATGAGATATTCCTGTAAATTGCTTTAAATAATCTGCAGAAGCTTCCATGTTTTCATTAGACCACGTGATCTGATGCACACCGTAGCAGTGGTGGAATAACAAACCTTCCAGTGGGATGCATGGGGAAAAAAAGAGAAGGGGAGGGAAAGAGGTAGAGTGACATAGAGAAAGGTGTTCATTTGTACAGCGAGTGGCGCTGAGACACCACAGGGAAGCATTGCAGGAAAGTGGATAAATGACATCATCTCTATCTCTCAGCTGTGTGTGTCTGTGTAGGAGGGATCGGCTCCTTCAACCATATTTCATGCTTAATTAGCAGCCCTGGGATGGAGGGATAGTAGGAGTGGAATTAAAGACAGCATGTCTCAACTGAACAATCCATGTCCGTAATGCTTTACTAGCGAGTATTGTGCCATACCTGAGTCTTCTAGTGCTTATCCTGCTCTGAAATGGGAACTTGTAGATCATGAACTAATACCGTATTATTTCTTAAGTTATTTACATGAGTTCTTCCAGCTAATCCAGGCTAGAAATGAGAGGAAAAAAGTAAATTATGTAATCCAACCAAGCAAGGTTATGTTTTTGTGATTGTGAGCCTAGGCGGTCTGATAGACCAAAGTCAGTCTGCTGGCTATGCATGACTAAATCAACTTTGGCACAGACTCAACAAACCTAGTCAACTCAAACCTGTGAATCATAAAAACAAATGAACAGAAGTGATGCTTCATCCAGGTTGCTGCTGATCTCACTGCAAAGCGCTTGAAAGAGGTCCAGCGCTCAAGGCGGTATCTGCCCATGCCAAGAACAGAAGAACAAATGATGATGTTTCTAGACTGTCTTTACATTCAGTTAAATACATGTTAAAGAGTCTGTAAAGGAGAATGTGAAATTGATATTCGTGGGATTAAATGGACCAGATGCAAACTTAAATTTCCCATTTGAGCATTATAGCTTCACAAAATCGAGCAAGGCCAAGGCTCTGATTACGATAGGCTTGCATGGACTCTAAATTCTGTTCTGTTGTTTTGTTTTTCAGGATTTCGTAGGAATGAAGAGATGAAGGCTATGGAAGTTTTGCCCATTCTAAAAGAAAAAGTGGCCTTCTTGTCAGGTGTGTTGTCGATTTGAGTACCGTTTGTTGCTATAACTGCATGTCTTTTATGTCTAGTGGTCATAACATACTTTCTCAGAAGAAAGTACTGTACATATGGTCAACGAGTGTGTACCTTCAATACTCACAGTAGAGAAAAGCAAGTGTTTAACTGAAAATGATACATTACCTGTACACAGGAATATTCTAGCATGATAGTATGGAACCAGTTTCCATCAGAGAAAAAAATAAAAAAGATAATTGTCACTCTGTGGTGTATAAAGCTGCAATTCTGAGAAATAAAGTCACAACTTTCGTTTTAGTATTATTTATATATTATTATAGTATGCATTAATATTCTGAATTAGCTTTAAGGTTTTCAGTTTTAATTTTAGTTTATCATTTTGAAACGTTTTTAATAGTGCTGTCAATCAATTAAGAAAATTAACTAATTAATCACACATTTTTCCTCAAATTAATCGTGATTAATCGTGAGTAATCCCACCTAACATTAAAGTTTTTAAATATACATTTATATTGCAGTAATTTCACATGCAATCTTCAAATTAATGTAGAAGCAACACAAAGAAGGTTGATTTCTGAAATATTTGTTTAGTGGCATCTTTTTTTTATGACTGAAGGCAAGTATCACTGATACCAATATGGGGTGGCCAACCCTAGCCCCGCCCCTGCGTTAAATATTTTTAACGCCGCTAAACTGGAAAAATTAATCGCATGCGTTAATGCGCTAATTTCGACGGCACTATTTTTTAATTTTATGTGCTTTTGTCATTTAGCTTCTATTTAGCTTCAATTTGTTATCATTTTAGTTTTAGTGATTTTAGTCCTTCAATTTTAGTACTTATTTCTATTCTTTCTTTACGTTTTTAGTGGTTGTTAAGATTAAGTTCTAGTGTTCATATTTAATTTTATTTCAGGTTTATTTCAGTCATAACAACCCTTGATCACAATCACAGGACCACGTGTTTTTGACCCAGAATAACTTTTACTGAATATTACTGTAACTTCCCAAATATTTTTTGTTGGTGTGTCATTGTGGCCTGACAGAGGCCATAATTTGATTTAGACTGTAAAAAAAAAGTCTCCTCCTCACCCGCTCTCTGAGCTTCTGTTTGGCTCTTTTGGTCATACGACTAACAGACCAGCACTGAAATGACTCAGAAACATAGGCTGCATCTCCATAGGGATGAGTAACCGTCACACACACGTCCCATGATACAACAACAAGCACAATCAACAGGCGTGAGAGTGTGCTTAAAAAATAAAGAACCGAGCAGAGGAACTGAACCTGCAGAGCCCCAAGTGTGAACACCCAGCGATTTCTGCATAAGCATGCAGTTATGTGCTTTTTATTTATTTATATTCCTTAACGTCAGAGGATAAGATGGATTATCCTATTACAAACAAACTCCATTAGTGAGATTCAGCACATTCGCTGGAGAAAATCCTCATGGTTATCCCAGCCGCTCACTGAGTTTGTTGTGCTGGAGTTGAGGCGTTTTGGCTTAGTAGCACAACCTGTATGAACTGGAGCCATGAGAGGAGGATGATTGCTTATTTCTCAACGCAAATGAACTTGGGTTTGGTGTATGACTGTGACCTGGGTGATTCAAGGAATTGTTATTGGTAAAAGCATTGGTTAAAGTTGAATTGTGATGTGTTTGTGCAGATTTACATTATCTGTACTGTTGGTCCATGTCCTTCCAAACCTGTATGAGTTTTTCTTATGTTGAACATAAAAGAAGATATTTTGAAGAATGCTCGTAATCAAACAGTTGATGGTCCCCATTGACTTCTATTGTAGGGAAAGAAATACTATGGAAGTCAATGGGGACCAACAACTGTTTGGTTCTTCAAAATATCTTCTTTCCCAGACACTAAAAAGTTCTTTCAGAGACACTTATTTCAAGTGTCTAACCACTTGAAAAGTGAACAGCAGCTGAGTCATTCAGAGAGAGATTTACAGTTATGATATCAAATCATGTAACAGGGCCTCATCTTGAATTATCTCACAGTCACTCAAAAAATACGGTCTGCGCTGTCATTCTGTATTCTCTGAAGACACTGCGCAAAAGAACATTGACTTGATTTTAGGGTAATGAGATTATTTCAGTAATGACTGACTGCCTGATACTGACAACAAGCAGGTTTTCAGTTAGACTCTCCAGTCCAGCAATGTGCTGCTTTTTACAGCTCCAGTGTTTTTCATTCATGGTCCTTTTTTGACTATAGGCTTTAGTCAGAGTAGAAGTAATTTGGCATGAAAACAAGGCTGTGCACAACATATTGAATGGACTGTACTTCCTTCCCTTTTAGATTATTTTGTGCCATATGCTGTTTCTACTCTGACTATAGTCTGATAGACCAAATTACCCAAGTGACAGGTAAGTGTGCACCAAAATACAGAGTATGATTGGATGTAGAGGGCTGCATTGGGTTTGGGCTCCCGCGGGACCCAACGCAAATCTCGCGGGAGCGGGCGGTTTTTCCTTTGCTGCGGGCGGGAGTGGGCGGTCAGAAAATTTCGCGGGAGACCCGCAGGCAACGGTGGGATTTGATGTGTAATAGAAATTGAGTCAACACATTAAATTGAGAAGAAAATTAAAGCGGCTGTTTACTTGACAAAAGCAAAGCAAGGCAAGGTAAGTCAGACATCTGGAAACAATTCTCAATTGTCATTGAAAAAAATGGGAAAGAGTTAAACTTAAGTTGCGTGCACAAGGACATAAATCTGTTACCTCTGCCCTGAGAAGGCATACCTATTTTTTAAGTTCTATGTAGGCTACTTAAGTTAAAGTTATTTAATATTTTGCTTTGGCTTATTTAGCATACTTAAACTATTTGTTAACAGTTGGTCATTGCACACTGACTCCTAAATTTTCGCGTGCGTTTTTCCGTTTTTTTTTTTTTTTTTTACCGTATTCCTCATCCTTTCCTATCAAAATGCAAGGTACGGATGCGCAAATGCAGAAATCGAACCTGATGCGAATTTTTTTATGACGGACGAAAGTTTCGGAGGCAGTGTGTAAAGGTGATTGACATAAGTGAGGTCGTATTTATTTTTTAATATGCGAAAATTTCGGACTGGGCGTGCCAATAACCTTTAAACTGTTTGTTTAGTAAATCCTTTGGTGAGTGCGTGTGTATCAAGCAGTAGGCTACTTTTAAAAACTGAGGTGCTGCTATTTGTGCTTTTGTTTTAACAGTTAATGTTTTATAAGGCTAATAAAAAATAGCCTACCCAATGTTTTTGTCACGTTTGGTGCTTTGGTTTAGCATTACTTCATCTTATTTAAACGCAATCATGTTTAAAGCCTGCTATTCTGGATGTTAAGTTGAACGAATATTTGAGTAGGCTATTTGTGTTGCCGACATTTTTTACAAGCTCTGAGAAAAAGTCTGCGGGCGCGGGCGGGAGTGGACACAAACATTGCGGGCGCGGGCGGGAGTGGAACACGCAGGTTGCGGGAGCGGGCGGTCCTGGTCAGAAATTCAGCGGGAGCGGGCGGGTGCGGGTTTAAGAAAACAGTCCCGCGCAGGGCTCTAATTGGATGCACAGCATTTGATTTTGCAATTATGGGATATAAGAAGCATTTTCAAAAAGTAAAGCTTATTTCAGATTTTATCAGCTGATTTAATGTCTTTCCCTTTCTGTTAACCCTTTCTATCACTCCTGCATTTTTATTTCTCCAGGGGGCAGGGACAAGCGTGGCGGTCCAGTTTTAACATTCCCATCACGAACCAACCATGACCGAATACGACACGAGGATCTCCGCAGACTCATCGCCTACCTCGCCGGCATCCCTAGGTATTGACACACTCACTCGCTTCTCAGTTAGAATGAGCTCTGCCCACCAGGAGCATATGAACTCCTTCAGTATGTTTTAAAAAACATCCCAGGATGCACTGCTTTTCCTTCGCTATCCGTTCACTCATTCCTTTAAAAAGAACAATAGCAACTGGATTGGATCTGGCGAATTGTGCAGTGGATGTGCCAACTGTCCTGCTGCTTACTGCAGTGTTTTCTTTTCCTCATAGTCAGGCGCATTGATCTGTAATTGACCTGTGAACAAGGGATGCTGTGTATCTTCATATGTGATCTTTTGTTGTGCTTATAAAAATTGAATGAGGCAGGCCAAGTCTGCACTTCAGTTCCATTCCTCTAAATGGCTCTGCCGAGCAGTCGTGCTCTATAAACATGTTTGTTTACAGAGCCTTTAGCATCCATTATTTGGAGCATGAGGGTGGTCACTATGGTACAGTGCAGCTACTGAGAGCACAGCAAACTGTGACCTTCATGGGTGTTTCTTCAAGTGCTAGCACTTTTATCCATTGGGTTGATTTTTATTGTAACACATTTCATACAAGAGAATCACATTAAAACATTTTATTTTTTAATATTTTTAAATGCTTTGTATCTATAAATTTTATTTTTTCACTCTTTTCGCAGTCACATTTTAAATCATAAAGCATACAAATCATATTAAAAGAAGCATTTTTTTAAAACTGTGGTGTCCTCAACAAGGTAACAAAGATTTAAATATTTATTGTGTGAAAAATTTATATAAATTTGTGAGATCATTTCCACCACAATTAACAATTTTGTATCTAATAAATATGTTAGAGATAGTGAAAGTTTAGTAAACTGTCTTACCAAGCAGAGATCAGTGTCAGTGGATCAGTGTTATTTAATTATTATTTATATGCTATTGTAGTATTAAGTAATATATTAAGTTTGCGTTTATTTTTATATTTTCAGCATTCGGTTAGTAATTTTATGTAGATTTGTCGTTTTTATTAGTTTAGTTTTTTATATTTCTATTTATATTTGATCTTTTCAGTATTCATTTAGTAATTTTATGTAGATCTGTCATTTTTATTAGTTTTAGTTTTTAATATTTATATTTAGTTTTGAGTTTAGTTTTAATAATTTTAGTACTTTGACTTAGTCATTTTATTTCAGTTAGTTGCCAATGCGTAATTTCTCATTTTTGATTTTCATCAAAGTTTTAAATGATACTTTATTTCAGCTTTTTTTTTTTTCAATTAACAAAAAATATTTTTAATAGTTTTAGTTACTGTCCACTCCAGTGTTGTTGTATTTATGTTTGAGATGAAACATGAGGCATGTGATGTGTGCAGAAAATCAAGCTTTCGTATTTTTCTGCCATTTAGAAATTCAGCTGTAATTTTGTCAAATTATGCAAAGATTGAGTTGTGAAAATATGATTTTTGTGTGTAGGATGCATAAAATGCTAGCTATGAAATTATACATGACAAGATATAGGAGTCTGCTATTTTGTTCCAAAAATGTTCAAAATGTCATTTCCACCACAAAGGGTGAAATGATTTGATGAAAGTGATCATTTAGGAAGAAGAAAAAAATCAAAAATCATGTGGTATTAGCAGACGGATTGAATGAAGTTTTTGAAGAAACACCCATATATGGTTTTGCTTCTGTTTTACCCCTTTCTCTTCTCAGATTGGTTTTTATAGCTGAGACCAGCATAACTGGACGGTTCATCATCATATTTGACATATTCAATAAAACATATTCCTCAGCCAGTAATACTGCCATGAATTTGGTCGCTCTATACTTTTAACAGGAGGGAGGGGAATAGAAACGGAGAGATTTAGATACGAGAGAAACGCAAGAGGGGGCGCGATGGGAAGAGTGGTTGGTGGGAAAGGCAGCGTGGGCACGATCAAGAACCTGCCGCAGTTGAGCCACTGCCAACAGCTCTTCCTCCTCCTCATCATCCTCACTCAAAAACTCTGTCCCCTGCACCCACACAGTCACACCAGAGAGAGAGAGTGATCTACTGTTACAAAGCAAATACCCTAGAGATAAAAAATAGAAAACACACAGAAAGATGGGAAGAGATGTATCATGATAAAGAGAGAGAGAGAGAGAGGAGGAGCAGTCATCTTTAGAGATGGAGAGCAGGCGAGTGTGCAGGAAAAAAATAGGAGGGCGAGCGAGCCAGTGAGCAAGAGAGGGAGGGAGAGAGAGAGAGAGGGGAAAACAGTGTCGCAGTCGCACACGGCTGTGTGTTCGTCTACAGCTCGACGGCTCCTCGATTTGACACTTTCTGAGGTGAAATCAGACAGACAGATGTTTGACTGACAGCTGCGTGAGATGCTCTCTGGATTTCAGAGTAACGGACTGATGCGGTCAGCAGCGCAGGTTGTGTCACAGAGCTTTTAAGACAGGTAGGACCCTGACAGATTGGATACCGAAGGCCTTCAGCTCTCTGAAAGCAGGTTTTGTGCTCATTTGATAGATATTTTGCAGCTGTGCTTAATGGGTAAGTTCTGCCATGCATTCCTCCCTCCTTGTATTTTCTCTCTGTTGTATGTGCATTTATTTATTTATTTATTTATTTTATAGTTCCTCCAGTTGCATTCGTGCAGTGGTTGCGTTCATTTCTTAGCTAGGAGGATGCACCATAGATTATGTAATGCAAAGAGGATTAAAGCTCATATTTTGTTCTCTCTCTCTTTTTTTCCCCTGTCATCCAGCGAGGACGTGTGCAAACATGGCTTCACAGTCATCGTGGACATGCGTGGCTCCAAATGGGATTCCATCAAGCCTCTGCTGAAGATCCTGCAGGAATCGTTTCCTTGCTGCATCCACGTCGCCCTCATCATCAAGCCAGACAACTTCTGGCAAAAACAGAGGACCAACTTTGGCAGCTCCAAGTTTGAGTTTGAGGTACGGTCGTCTTTCAGCAATCTCTTACTTGTAGGGTTGTGTTGAGAGGCGTAGCTGGAGGTGGATGTTGTTGCTGTTAGAGCTCATTGTCCATCACTGCATATTTTGCATGTTTTCGATTATTGCATGCTGTAATTAGCATTGTTCTGTTAACCTGGTTAATGTATATTAGCAGTGTTAAAATCAGTGCTTTTGGTTGTCGTCATGATTTTAATTTTTAAAGAATTAAAGGTATTTCATTGTTTGTAGATTACAAAAAGTCTAGATTATTCTCACCATCTTCTCAAATGTCAGGTGAAATGGCTTCTTTGCTGCATTTTTTGGTCTTATTAATTAATCTGCAGGTTTGTCTGTGACATCCGATGGTGTTGGTGTGAGCATGTGAAGGCGGCTCTGGTGGGAGTATGTGGGTGTTGATGTTCTGTCTGTGTGTGTGTGGGTTGACTGGATGAATGTAAATGTGGATGCAGCAGAAATGCTTTTTCGGCATATTTTTCTGCATTTATTATCTTTTGAGCAGTCTCGATTGCAAAATGTTGGTGCAACTTTGTTTTCGCTCACAGAGGCGTCAGAGTGGAAAGCTTTTTTTTTTTTTTCTAGCACGCTTGTTTTTATTTGAGTGCAGTGGTGTTTGTTTTTATTGGAGGAGAAGCTTTTGTGTGTGCATGCATTCAGTTTGACAGTGAAAGAGCACATGTGGAAAAAAATGATAGCTCATGCCACAGCTGCAGAAATTTCCAGTGTGAGAATAATGTTTTAGATCAAATAATAATTAGTTTCTCAAGCCACTATGAATAAAACGTGATTACGCAAATATGTGATAAAGACCAATCGGGGTCCTGGTATGTTGCAGTGATGTCATCACTGACAGTTGCGCGTCATGTTGGAATTACCGTAATTTACAAAAAAAAACAAAACACTCTGAGATTCTGCTCTGAGCTTCACGTCACGTCCTTGGACTCAGAAATTGTTTGTTTCTATGGCAACGCTCATAACACCAAAAAGATCAATGTGAGGCTGTGATGTGAATGACAGTGAATTCTTCACTGCATCAGTTCTGCTCTATTTTCTCATGGGAAATATTGAAGAAAAAATAAAGGGCACCAGGTAACAGTGGTTGTAGCAGTATATCAAACAGAAATATGAAGAGGTAGCCAAATAGTTACCTTTAACTAATGAGTAGCTGCCATTTAGGACTCCATGACAGTCAAATTGGAGAAGCCAGAGCTTTCCAGTACAAGGAATTAGAATATTTTTGAAATAATATGAATTTTAAAAAAAGCCTTACACACACTGACAGTTATTTATTCCAGTTTCTGTTGCTATATGGCCTATTGGTATTAATGGGCTGCAGCACATATGAAAATATGATCACAAATGGGATCTATTGCTGGTAAATCTAACATGTCAAATTTTGGACAATAATTCTATTTTCTTTCTGCTAAATGCTGAACATTCTGCTGGAGAGAGTGTTTACATGTTAACTGCATTATATAATGAACAAGCTATGCTCTCTTTACTCCCATTGGTAGTTGCTGCGGCGCTTTACTGCTCATTTGCATAAAGGTAAACTTTTCTCAGTTGTCTCAGAAATGATTCACCAGCATCAACAACAATTGTTGTCCGTAAAAATCATTAACTCTCATTGAAAATGAATAATTTCCACGTTCTTTGTCACTGTCTATGTGAACTCCTCGTAAAGTCAGTGGAAATATTCAGACTTAAATCTAAAATAGTTAGTAGTTAAAGTTTAGTACAGTGTTGTTGTAGTTAACTGAAGCTAAAACTTTCATTTAGTTAAATAAATGTATAAATATTAGATGCAAAATTTCATGTTTCAATTTCAAAAGTTCATGTTAACTGAAATAAAGTTTAAGATTAATTGCATTAAAAATTTAAATAACAATAAAGCTGTGTGTATGTATATGTATGTATGTATATATGTGTGTGTGTGTGTGTGTGTGTGTATATATGTGTGTGTGTGTATATATATATGTGTATATATATACATGTGTATGTATATGTGTGTATACATGTATATATATGACAAGACCACATAATTTAACAAAATGGAAATTAAAACAAAATATAAAAATAAAAGCTTAATTTATTTAAAAAAAAATAAACATAATACAATAATATATACATAATACATACATAATACAATAATATAATATATAAAAATAATATTAAAATAACATTGCATTAAAAAAGGCTTGAAGGAAGTGAGCTATACTTTGGCCAATCACAGGTCAACATGCTGGTGTCAGTCGCATGTCTTCCTCAATTTGCCCTATTTGGCCGATTTTCTTCCCTCGCAATACTGTGATATTGTGCATGAATTGCAGTGGGAGGATCAGAAGCACTCCCTGCCATCTGGTGGTCCATGTAAGTCCAAACAAGTGTTGAGCACAACACATGATGAAATGGTTCTGGTGGGCAGGGTCAAGGAATTTGTCATAGGAACGGCTGCAAGCTCTCATCTCGCCCACTGCTCATGACATGCCACATTTCTCATAATTACCGAACAACAAAATATGAGCAGAAGGCAAAAAAAAAACCAAATGCAGTCCATAAATCACATTATTCTCATTGCAGTTAATGTACTAATGGCAGCGTGTTCATGTTGATGTGTGTCTGTGAAAGGCTGCAGATGCCTGTATGGCAGCAGGACTTGAATTGATGAATAGGTTTAGACTGCATTTACCTTGAATTCACAAAAGAGACGCACACCTCCGCTCTCTCCTCTTTCGTGGCTTTGATGAAGCCTACTCGCACACATTTGTTTTCTTTTTTCTGTCCTCCCATCTATTCGTTTGTAGAAAGAATAATACACTATTTTTTTAGTCCTCTTGGAGCAGACAAACAAAATGTAATCAGAAATAAATGAATGGAAGAGTGGAACTTTGTCTTAATTTCGATACACATTTTCACTCATATCAGTATTCTTAGCTAAATCTAAAATCAAATATATTGCTGAAATAAAATATTTAATTTGAAGTACTAAAAAAAAGACAAAACTAATAAAATGACAAAAGCATATGAAAAATTACTAAAGCTTAAACCAAAATTAAATCTGAACATATAAAAATAAAAGCTAATATAAGCTAAAATAGCATATACATAATATTAAAATAACACTCACTCACTTCCTCAAGCCTGTTTCTTTTTCAGTTTTCCAAAAAAGTGGAAAAGTGGCATCCCATAAAAGCTACCTCTTCTATGTTTATTCCAGTTTTTTCCTAACCAGTCGTGACACACGGATGAACATCATGTTTTGGTTCAACTCATTCTGCGTAATTTCTGTCTAATGATAAAATCCATGCATCTATTTTCATTAAAAAATGTCTCTTTTAATATAGGCCTACATATCAAAAAGCTAAAATAATGAACTAATATCTATCTCACAACTGCATGTAGTAATGAAACTGTCATTTATAGACTTGAGGCGCTTGATGAACTGCTGTTTTAAAAGAGATAAAGGTACTAAAATGTATAATATTTGTTTAAATATGTAAAAATGTAAACAGGGCAGTCATATTTTATAAAATGTTCTTCAGCAATCAATGCAAATACTGAAAAATGTAACAAACAGGCTGCTGACAGGACATTTGATAGATTTCTGTTGCATTAATGCCCATTCACATAAACAATGGAAGGGAGAATATCATAACATTCACATACAGAACCATTTTATCCAGCTAACGAACAATAAAAACATTGACAGCCAATCAGAATCCACTTGACTTGAGCAACTAATGAGGCAGATGACGTAACTGCAGCGTGTGCTTATAATAAACATAACATTATTGTGCAGTGATGCTGACCATCATGCAATCTCATTGGTTAAAAACAACATTGCTATTAAACATCAGATATGTTCTGATTGTTTTGCCACAGTTCCATTTTCAGCATGAATTTGTCTCTAGACACTTGACGCGTGCTTGGAGCATAGCGTCAGCCAAAGTTGATTATTTCCACAATTTTACAAATTTGGTATACATGCATATACATTTGTATACAGATTAACATATCACCCGAGGCTCTTTCCTGCTTCAGGTAGTTCAGAGCTGGATTGTGTTACTGCAGTGCTGGTGGTGATGATATCACCCTTTCTGATGCCCTCAGGCTTCATGCTGGGAGTCTGTCTGTCTCTAGGTAGTTTGGACCTCAGGAGGTCCCTGAGTGCCTGTATGAAATTAGATTTATGCCCCTGGTTAAAAATAGCAGTCCCGCCTTGCTGGTCATTAACCGAGCCTGGAACAGCTGCATCAATTCACGTAGGATTTAGGGCATTAGAAGTCATATTGTGCATTCTAGTACTGTGCATATTGATTAATTTTCATATTCCACCCACATCCTTTCTCTCTACCCTTACTGTCCATTTTCTCTTCCTTCCATTGCTCCATCACACCCACCTTCAGACCACCATGGTTTCCCTGGAGGGCTTATCTAAGGTGGTGGACCCATCCCAGTTGACGCCCGACTTCGAGGGCAGCCTGGACTACAACCATGAAGAGTGGATTGAGATCCGTGTGGCCTTCGAAGACTTCACAGGCAATGCTCGGCACCTGCTCGCCCGTCTGGAGGAGATGCAAGAAACGGTCACACGTAAAGACTTCCCGCAGGACTTAGAGGGAGCCCGGCGCATGATAGAGGAGCATGCGGCCCTGAAGAAGAGAGTGATGAAGGCTCCTGTGGAGGAGGTGGACAGTGAGGGCCAAAGGCTGCTGCAAAGGATTCAAAGCAGCGAGAGTTATGCTAACCGAACTGTGCCAGTCCCGCCAGGGCAGAGGGAAGGGCAGGGACAGCCCAACGCTGACACCCAGGGCCTGGTGCCCCGTATTTCAGCCCTACTGGAAAAACTGCACAGCACCAGGCAGAACCTGCACCAGGCCTGGCACGTCCGCAAACTACAGTTGGACCAGTGCTTCCAACTCAGGCTTTTTGAGCAGGATGCTGAAAAGGTGAGATCCAAACATGCATATTTGTATAGACACAATTTTTATATAGATGAAAATCTATACACGGGAATTACTTTGTTGATGAATAATTTTTTTATTTATTTTATTTTATTTCATTTTTCATTTTATTTTATATTTTATTTTTTATATTTTGTATTTTATTCCATTTTTATTTCATTTTTTATTTTATTTTATTTTTTATATTTAATTTAATTTTATTCTTTTGTTTTTTGTTTTGTTTTGAGATTTTGTCAAGTGGAAATTTGATTTTACGCCACAAGTCGATGCATCTAACTTGTATAGAGTGCAGAATATCCTTTAAATCAGTGGTTCTCATCTCAATCTTGATGGTTCCCTGTCGTCCAGCATAGTATTCAAACCTGTACACCATATAGGATGATATTTTATGTATTTATGACAAAGCTCCTTGTTTTCAGACTTGTTTTTATTTTGATTTTATGTTTTTTTTAGCATTTTAATTTAGATTATGATTAGATTATTTTAGTATATTAATAATTTATTAATTTAAGTACATTTAAGTCATCTGCAGCCCCCTTGTAAGTTTGTAGAGGCCCCCTAGTGGTTCCCGGCCCCCTGGTTGAGAACCTCTTCTCAAATTTAAAAAAAAAAAGTGTTTTCATTCTGTCTGGAATCTGCGCACATATTTAAAGAAGTTCTCACTAATTCGTCTCAGTGTTTCTAATAGTGGGTGGAAGATTTGCATGTTGCTAGGAAACCAGCAGCTATTCCTTGCTTCTGAGAAACGGGTCATTTTTATGATTTTCTATTTTTATTCATTTCAGCTGTATGAACACAATGCACGTGCTAAAACATGCACCCAACGGGATATCTTGCATTACACACATACATACACTTAACCTGCTTCCAGTCTAACGTGTGCCTGGTGTGTGTGTGTGTGTGTGTGATTGCTGTATCTCTGCAGATGTTTGACTGGATCATGCACAACAAAGGGCTATTTCTGGCTGGATACACAGAGATCGGCAACAACCACCCCCATGCCATGGAGCTGCAAACCCAGCACAACCACTTTGCCATGAACTGCATGGTAAGATGATTTCAACTAGAATTTCCACAAAAGATTGAAAATGTCACTGCACTGCATCACATCGTACATCCTGTAATGCCCCCACAGCGTTTCTTTTACTAACCGACCAAACTAGGATTTTTCTTCTATGTAAACTCTGTAATGGCGTAATGGTTTTCGTTTTTACAATGTAAGCGCCGATTCTTTTTTCAGTGATGGTGACTCATCGTATAATCAGAGATGGAGCATAGAGCATGATCCACCTAAGTGCTTCCTGTTTGGGTGGCTGCCCACCAGCTGTGGGCCCTGTTAGGGGCGTCCTTTAAAAAGCCCCATTAGTGTAGAGAGAAGTATTGATCACTTCCTGTTTAAAGAGGCAGAAAGAGGATGTAGGCATATTGAGCTCTGATAAGTCTTCAAATGTTGATGTAAAAGTTTAATGATAGCATTAATTTACTACTTATGCTATAAGCCATTATAAGGTATTTTTCTTTTCTCCTAATTACAGTACCTTTCAAAGGTCTGT
The DNA here is from genome assembly GCA_021397915.2 of Tor tambroides. Classification (NCBI taxonomy): domain Eukaryota; kingdom Metazoa; phylum Chordata; class Actinopteri; order Cypriniformes; family Cyprinidae; genus Tor; species Tor tambroides. The sequence goes on from JAFVLL020000178.1 coordinate 21,207, forward strand.
AGGATTTAGTTTTTTTTGTTTTTTTTTAAAAAAGGAGCTTTTTATGCTCACCAAGACTGCGTTTATTTGATTAATAGGACAGTCAATGAAATATTATTACAATTTAAAACAACTGTTTTCTATTCCATAATATTTTTTAAAATGTAATTTCTGTGATAGCAAAGCTGAATTTCAGCAGTCCAGTCTTCAGTGTCACATGATCCTTCAGAAATCATTCTAATATGCTGATTTGGCGCTCAAGAAACATCTCCTCTTATTATCAATGTTGAAAACAGATGTGCTGCTTAATAGTTTATGACATTCAGTTCAATTTCATTTTTCAATGAGCAGTTTTTGAATTTTGTTATTCCTGTTCAGGCTTACGTTGTGCTTTTTTGTTATTGATCAGAAAGCAATCAGACACACTACCTGATGATTGACTTGCATATTAAACAGACAAGAATCTGCTGGGATGTATAATGTTCTTCTAATAGCAGTGTTTTGTGAACAAACTGTTCTGAAGCTGTTTTTCAAAATGTGATATTGTGAAAGGACATCAGTTTGAATTAGTGTTGCGCTGATAATAAAATTCTGGTTGATAGCATGAAACTAATAAATAATTTGTTTTATGTTATATCCAATAAAATTCTATACTCGTTGTGTGAATAAATGAAAAATAAAACACTAAAAGCTTTAGCTTAATGATTTTTATCATTAATCATTTTGTGGTGGCATTGTGTTTGGTAGTAATATTTTCCGTCTCCTGCAGAATGTTTACGTAAACATAAACCGCATCATGTCGGTGGGGAACCGTCTGCTGGAGGCGGGCCACTATGCGTCTCAGCAGATCAAACAGATCTCAGGTCAGCTGGAGCAGGAGTGGAAAGCCTTTGCTGCTGCGCTGGATGAGAGGAGCGCCCTGCTGGAGATGTCTGCTACTTTCCACCAGAAATGCGACCAGGTTAGAGTGAATGCTTGCAACATCTTCTCTTAATGAAAACCGATACCATTGAAAGCTCAGCAGAGAGATCAGTGTATGTGTGAGATTTTTTTGTAATTACTTCTGGAGCCAGAGAAAAGAGGAATGGATTTCACATGCTGTTGAAAGTGAGTGATAATCAGACTTAGGCTTTGCTTCATTTAGAATAACAAACAAAGCATCAGAAAGAAATCCAAAGACCAGATAATTTCAAAAAAGAGAATGCAAGATCTTTCTTAAGACCTAGTGAAATATATACCGCCTACATTGGTAGCTGCCTGCTAAGGTCTTGAAACCTCATGTGGTTCCTCATAAGGCTTTAAATAGATGACAGCATCACACGCAAACTTACATAGCGCTCTGAACAGGATGCAAAATTTATTTTTAAGGAGTTTGACGGTAACATGTTTGCTAAGCTAACAGCAAACTACTCTAATAAGCATAAAATACACAAATATTGAGTAAAACACAATTATACTGACAGTTTTATAGGTGGCTTTTAATTTTTTCATATTTATTTATTTACTAAGCCATTTATTTGGATAGTCAATATTTACTTGTCCTTCCCGAAAGTGAAATAACACTCATTTGAAAATGTGGGAAGAGCATATTTGAGAGACTGCAGTAGAGAGGACAGATGAAGCTTGCTTTCCCTAATAAAATATTCCTCTCACACATGCAGTGTTTTCATAGAGAGGCTATATCAACAACAATCTCCCTTCCAGAGATTTCTTTTCCTTTAAGCATTACCACAACTGCCAATCATGAGGCAGTCTGGTTCCGGCTGTCCTCATACATGAGATTCTGTTTGAGTTGAGGAACCAGACTCTCAGCCCCATCCTGCTCTTCATCTCTGAGGAAGAGTGGGATGAGATGAAAGACGATTTGATTTGAATTGATATTTGGAGTGCTGCATATGAAGCATGTCTCTCATCATATCCTGCATTTGCCCTTATTAGTTTTAATTCATTCCATTTCTTTTGATGTCAGAGGTCTATATAGACATAATAAACTGGAATATACAATCAACTATGCACATAATGTACAACATTGTGATGAAAGTTATGAAACTTGCCTTTATTTTACAGTGAATTTTTAAAGTACATACTGTTTTAAAGTTTTGTTCTGTAAAATCTTGTTCTGACGGGGAAATTAAGAAATCACTGTAAGTACACTTTAGCTTTATTATTTTACATTATTTTATTTTAAAAATACATGTGAATTGACAGCTGCAACTTCTACTTTCATCCCTCCCAGTGTAGACACAGTGTTATATTCTGCTAATACTCTGAATAAATTCTGCACTAAATACAACTGCATCAAATAAATATCTTTTTTACAGTAGAATAATATAAGCACTTCCAGTCTTCTTAGCACTAACAGATCCAGTCCATTACCTTATGGTTGTGCATTACTGTTTCTGAACTGTACATAACAGCATTTATTGTAAGGGCTTTAAAGATTATATGATTGTTTTGTTGTTGTAAGAGTGTGTGTGTCTGTTTCTCTCTGCAGTACATGAGCAATGTGGACTCATGGTGTAAAGCATGCGGGGAGGTGGATCTGCCCTCTGAGCTACAGGACCTAGAGGACGCCATCCACCATCACCAAGGCCTGTATGAGCAGATCACCGCTGCCTACTCTGAGGTACCGAGCCGCGTGTCTCGAAATCACTAAATTGCCAGGCACTTTTGAAAAAAAGTTTAAGGGTACTGATCCCAAAGTAAATGGTACTAGCACATTATAGCAATTACAGGCACGTCTAAAGTGGCAATTTTAGCTAATTATATTTATTATAAAATTCAGTGCTATTGAGAGTTACAATCCATATAACTATACAACTTCATTTAGTCTAATAGGTTTGTGCAATTGTTTTCTCATCATTTCCCAGGTGAGCCAAGATGGAAAAGCCTTATTGGACAAACTTCAGCGCCCCTTGACCCCCGGCAGCGCTGATTCGCTGACGGCTTCTGCCAATTACTCCAAAGCGGTACACCATGTTTTGGACATCATCCATGAGGTTCTGCATCACCAGAGGCAGCTGGAGAACATCTGGCAGCACCGTAAGGTCCGGCTGCACCAACGTCT
>JAFVLL020000179.1:0-17350 GCA_021397915.2 Tor tambroides
TCAGCTTAACCTAACTAATAAGGATATTTTTTAATATATAAAACAGATTTTATTTCTGACAATTTGCAGAAAAGAATAATGTTATTTAATACCAGTCAGGACGTGTGTGTGGTCTTTGTGTTTTGAACATCTATGGAGCAATGAACAGGGCGTCTTAACGTACATTGCATTGACTCTGTAACCTAAACAGATACCTAAGTACATTAATTTACGTCTACGCTGTCTGACAGAACATACCATCTATCAGCTAAAAATTTTCCTTCTGTTGATCCAGATGAATCACACTGTTTATTTGCTTTAAGCCATCTCGCAGTATTGGATGTCGTAAGACATTCCCTGATGTGCTTAGCTATTTGCTTTTTCAGTAATGTTTTGTGATGTTGCATGAATGAAAACCAATTAATCACTTAAATCGGACTAAACATTCTTTCCATTGTGCTTTTGCTGTTATATTGTTGGTTGTGTTTATTTGGTTAGATGGAAATTGCATTCTAGTGGTGAAAAAAAAAAAGACTCAAAGAAACTCGTTTTAACTGTAGGAACGTTATAAAATGGGTATGTTTAAGCAAATATTGACCACTAAAAAGGCACGCTATTATCAAAGAACTAACGCTTCAAGCCCTGTGAAAGAGCAATGCAGTCGTGGAATGGTACAATTTAAATGGCGCTATTTAAACTTATTTTCTGAATAGGAATAGCATCATCATCATTTTCAGTGTCATTTAGAGAAATCTAGTTGTTCATTGTTGGTGTTTTTGTTAACTAAAACTATAACCTACTAAAAAATGTTTTCGTTAATTGAAATAATGTTTACATAAGATATAATTATTAGATGAAAAACTTAATAATGAATTAATAATTTAAAATAGCTTTTTCATTTTTATATATATATATATATATATATATATATATATATTAAAAGCTAATTCAAAATATTAAATAGAACTAAAATAGCACTGATTCACACACTTGTTGATATTTGCCTGTAACCAAATTTTCAGTCCTGTGTTAATTTTTGTGCAATGAAACAGTTCAGATATTGGAGTGACTAACCAGTGTCAGAAAATAGACCTTTTTTCTCTGCTTATTTTCTTTGCTGAGCAGAAACAGACATTTCCCCATTCAGATCGTACTGTGCTATATTAAGCAACTTCAAGGCAAGCATCACTGACAACAGCGAATACTGCTATGATGAGCCTAGTGGAAAAAAAACAGCCCACAGGGATATCTCATAGTTAATGACTCAAAGCAGAAACGAGGGCACAAAAGACACATTTTGGCCTTCATTTTAATTAAAAAAACAAAAACAAAACAAAACCATGTTGTATAGTAAAGGCAGAGCCCATAGATTTGCCGGCCCATATACAGTACAAAAGAAAAGTTGCCATGGCCAAGCTCAGGGCCTCATTTAAATAAATACAGGCCTTTGAAAACTGTGCCCTTTCCTTTTGTTACTCTATTTTTGTTCCATGACTACGGGTTCCCTGCCTCAAACAGAAACTGTCAATGTTATTTCAGAGTTTCACTGTTTTTGATCCTGGTGGGTATTTATAGAATAAGACAAACGCATGTCAGTTATTCTTAGTACAAACACAAATCCCAACAGGCTGACTAATGGAGCACCATCAGCTGCCTGATAATAAGTTCAGGGTAAGGTGAGGCTTATGAAGATAAGAAAAGTCAATATAGGTTTACACTGAGGCTTGCCTTTGCCTTTTGTGCCTGGCAAATGAATCATCAAAATGAGATTGTGAAGCTGGAATGGAAACCCAGACTCAGACCAGTTAACTTAAAGACACAGTTCACCCCAAAAATGAAAATCTTGTCATTATTTACTATGTGTTGTTACTGTTCTATTGATGTTAAAGGTTCTTCATGAAAACCATCAATGGCAATAAAGAACCATTATGTTTAGGAGTGTACTCTGCAGCTCTCAAATAAAACTGAGGTAGCAATTTGTTTCAAATAAAGTCAAACCTACCGTGAAGAATCTTCCAAATTATTACTTTCGACTAGAAAATGTAAAGGTGAATAAACAATGGCAAGATTTTCATTTTGGGGTGAACTACTTGTTGCATGTGATTAATCTCATATTTTCTGATGTTTACCATTCTAGTGTTAAGAATTTATGTAGTCTCAAATGCTTACCAGTGCTGTGTTTTTTTTTTTCCTAATCAAAAATGCAGTTTACATGCTCCTCTTTTCAGCTCTCAAATCAAACTGTAGTGGCACATTCAGTGACCAAAAGCAATAAAATTGGTCTTAATGAAGTCAAAGCTAGTGTAAAGATTCTCAAAAATGTCTACTTTTGACTAAAGGTGTGTAAATGATGGCAGAATTTGCATTTAAATGTGATTGTATAATGTGAAATTCAGTTAAATCAACACTCTTAAAAGTTATGTTTTCAAAATTGGCTTTTTCACAGTGATGTCATAGGAGAACCATTTTTGGTTTCCTGAAGAACATTTCTGCAAACAGTTCTTAAAAGAACCATTTATTTGAAGATTTTAAAAATCTAAAGAACCTTTTTCCACAATAAAGAACCTTTGGTGGAATGGAAAGATTCCATGGATGTTACATACACACTGCAAGTTTCAGGAGTGACAACCGCACTTAAATGCGGGAGTGAGTCCCGTAAATTATCGGTCCATGTGTGTACGGAACAGCACTCACTCCTGCATTTGTAACCATAGCAACATTCTGTCGTCTTGCGGGAGTAAATAAAAGTTTAGCCGTTTGTTATGTGCCATTTTTTGACTAAAGACTCTTTTTGTCCGTCGATTTTAACTAAACTACCGCTGATAGACATGCTGTGTGTTGTTTATGCTCGGGAGGCTGCTTTAGAGAGCGATGTCTTGCAGTGTTGCCATGTCATCATATTTACAAGTGCTTTCAGGCATGTTGTTTGGTCTTAGCTCATAAAGATAGGCACATTATGGAGTTAATAAAGTGGTCTGTCACGGATATGAGATATATGGGTGTTTTAGTGTTTTTTTGAGATGGTCCTCACTGCAGAACACAAGATCCAGGGGGCGTGGTTGGATCTAGATCCAACTCCTACCACCTTACATAGACCTAAATCTACCCGGCTCCATCCCTGATCCCTAAACCCACCCATCCCCACCCCTAAACCTACCCATCTCCACCCCCTGGATGTGGACCCAACCCTGCCCCCTGGATCTTTGTTCTGCAGTGAGGGGCTACTGTGTTTTTTTTTTTGTGCTTGCCCTTTTTTTTCTATGAAGATCTGGCAACACTGACACTTTAGCGCACGGCTCATAAGCGTAGCTAGCCCAGTGCTAAGTTAAGACTTCTTTCACTTCATTTTTGTTGCATCTCACATACAGACGAATACACTGATGCACGTTCAAATACGTCATTAACAACTAGTTATTCAGTTTAGTTCCGTACACACTGCGTAGAATTTCTGTAATTGTCACTACCTGTATTTTTCGGGAGTTAATGCGGTTGTCCCTCCTATATTTTAGTGAATTATGTGTGTACAGAATGCGATTAAGGAGTGAAAGGTGAACTGACAACCGAATTTAGCTGCAGTGTGTACGTGGCCAAAGGCTCTTCATGGAACCACTGATGCCAATAAAGAACCTTTATAGAATTTTTTAATGGTGTATATCAATATTTATAGAATTCACTTTTTTACAGACATTTAATCCACATTGCAAGACAGTCCCTATGAAACTATTTCTTTTCTTCTCTTGTTTTGTTCTTCTTCAGAAGGAACATCCTCAATGAATTCAACATGTTGTCAGTGCTCCACCAGATCTATGGCTTCTGTTGGACAATGTGACGGTTGGAAGTCCCTTTGGGTTTTCAGCTGCATTGGTCAGTGTGTCAGCTGTCCCTTCCAATTCATCTCACAACAGCGTATCCTCTTCTGCTCTCTTACAAAACCTCTGGATTATTTCCATTTGAGAGCTTCTAACTTGCAACAAAATGCCTGGTATGTGTCAATGTGACACCCCCGAGAAAGCTATCAGATCAACAATCCATCTTCACAGCCCATTACCATAGTATAAACATGTTTTGGCCCAATCATGTTGAAATTCCTGTGCCATTTACACCACATACAGTATGAAACTGCTCTTATCAGATGTTCTCGCTCGACTTAAACCCCTTGATGTGAGATTCAACTATTTGCGAAAAAGTGACACCCAGTATTTTGTTGTTTGCGTTTTCTTCACTCAGATGTGGGGTCTTACCAGGCATCGAGAAGGCTTGTACACCCACACAACTCTGTTCTAAAACTTACAGTACCTAGTGCTTTAGGACAGGGATTTTTAACCTTTTTGATACCATAAACCAAAATGCGCTTTATATATTCATGGATGAAGTACTGTGAAAAATTAACAATGAAACAGTAAATTCTTCAGCTTCTTCTTAAATAGATATCATTAAAATAAAATAATTGTGATTAATCTCCTATTTTGTGATATTTACAGTTCAAAGGTTTTGGGTTGATAAGATTTATTTTTATTTAATTATTTATTTATTTATTTAGAAAGGTCTCTAATGCTCACCAACGATGCATTTATTTGATCAAATGTACTGTACAAACAATAATATTGTGAGATATTATTAGAACATCTAAATAACTGTTTTCTGTTTGAATATATTTTAAATGTAATTTACTCCCGTGATGCAAAGCTGAATTTTCAGCATCATTACTCCAGTGTCACATGATCCTTCAGAAATCATTCTAATGCGCTGCTCAAGAAACATTTTTATTATCAAGATATTTCTTTTAAGAGTTTTCAAGAAGTGATGAATAGAAATCCTAGTGGAGACACCAGCATATTCCGATGTTTTTTTTTAAAGCTTAGATCAAGTGCTCACTGGGTATTGGAACACAACCATTGATTGCACCAGTGAAGTCGGCTATTATAAAAAGTGTTTTGAAACACTCCACCTGGTGCTATCCATGCTGCAAAAACACCTGTATATATTTATAGCCTTAGAGAAATTCCAAGCATTTAAGCTGCACAAACATCTTATCAAAAATATGATAGAAGATTGTTTGATGATAGTATTGTTCTTCTTCAAGTGGTTTGTTGGTCTTCTTCAAGTGGAGCACCACTTGTCACTCACACTAGTGATTTCTGCATTGAGAGACATACATGTGAAATATTTACATGATGGACACATGGGCTGAACTCCTGCAGCGTTGAAAGGCGAAGGGGTGGGCATGTTGTTCTGGAGCTGAGAGTGAGGTCATCCTCAAGGTCCCAGTGTCCCTGCTCACCATCCTGCAATCAACTGGCTGATTGACTGCTGCCTTAAAAGCTTCTATTTAACTTTCATTCCCAATATACTCCAAAGGTTTGCGATAAACTGGCATAACGTCATGGCTGTCTGAGATCATTTGAGTGCCTGCTCTTTCAAGGAATGGACTGGCTGCTGAATTTACTTTAAAGGGATAGTTCACCCAAAAATGAAAGTTCTGTCATCATTTACTCATCCTCAAGTTGTTCTTCAAAAATACATTTTGAAGAATGATGGTAACCAAACAGTTGACGGTAGCCATTGACTTCCATAAATACTATGGAAGTCAATGGCTGCCATCAACTGTTTAAACATTCATAAAAAATATCTTCTTTTGTGCTCAACAGAAGAAAGCCACTCATAAAGGTTTGGAGCAACTTGAGGGTGAGTAAATGGTGACAGAACTTTCATTTTTGGGTGAACTATCCCTTTAACCCTGTAAGGCCTACTGTTGTAATATTACAACATCAGTTTTAGCTCCACTAAAATAAACCTGTACTTGTTTTTTCACATTTACACAACTAGTAGGTCCTATTTTTCAGTCCTGCAATGTTGTTCATTAGAATTTCAATTAGCATTTGAATAAAATTCAAAACACCCTACATGAAATTGAACTGGAATTTGAATCAGAATAAATAGGAAGTGGAACATACTAAGTGAAATTCAACAGGTCTTAGAAATTAAGCGTTTGTCTTGAATTTAAAATTAATTATGCCTCCGTTTTTCCCATCTATAATTTAGTAAGCTTAAACAAACATAAATAAATAAAATAAGTTTCTTATGCTCACTAAGGCTGCATTTATTTGATCAATAATATTTTGAAATAATATTACACTTTAAAATAGCTGGTTTTGATTTGAATATATTTGAAAATGTAATTTATTCCTGTAATGCAATGCTGAATTTTCAGCAGCCATTACTCCAGTCATGTGACACACGATCCTTCAGAAATCATTCTTTTTGGGATGATTTGGGGATTATTAACATTGAAAACCTCACTAATGTTGGAAACAGTTGGGCTTTTTTTCCACGTTCAAAAGAACAGTGTTGTAACATTATAAGTGTCTTTATTGTCATTGACAACTGTTTAAAAAGTGTTCAAAATTTTGGACGGTAGTGTACCTATACAGTTGCTAAAAATAAACTAGATAATACATCAGACAATAGTTTGCATCATATTTTTTTTTTTTAGTTCCAGTCCATCCCTGGGTTTCTGAGACTAATCGTGGAAAGCAGCACAAAAATACACATCTCTCTCTATTTTGACCAGACCAAATAGACAGTGTGGATTTGAATCACTCTTTATATTGGAGAAAGATTGAAGGAGCTTTGTGTAAAGCAGCGTGGGAGTCACATTGTCTGTCAGAGCTGCGCTCAGCGTGAACTCTGAGCATTGCTCATTGCTTAGTTTATACATTCAGGGTTTTGTGTGGTGCCATCATTTTAACACTCTAACTTTGTTTAATATTGTTGGATAAGGTTTCATAAACTTCAACTATGCATGAAATGCTTCTACGGCAAAATTAGGACAGAAATAACAATTCAAAACAAAACCGACGGTCAGCTTTCTCTCATCCTCGGAATGAGGCTTGCCCAGAAGTCGTGATATTGTATTTTAATGTTCTTCTGGTTTTCTTGCATGATTTGGTACTCACGCAGATGGTGCTTTAAACAGAAAATAAATGATGGTTTTTCCACACACAAACATGGATACAGTTTTGACTAATGCAGGGCTTTTAATCTGTATTTGCTTTCTTGAACTATGGGTTCACTGCAAGGTCTGATAAAACAAGGAATTAATCCACTTTTATATGTTGTCACACAATTTGAATATTTTTCCTTCTGTTATCGGCCAACATCCACAAACTTCCCTGAAATCTCCTCACACCTCTAAGCCTGCTGAGTAGGCTGCGGTTATGGAGACACAGATGAGTATCTTATTCTTTTTAAAACCACAAACTTCATAACTTCAAAACTATTACCATTTTATGATATTTCTCTGATGATCTTGGTTTTTAGTCTTTCATAGCATAATTTCTGTAATCTACCTTCAAAGTTGTATATTTGAAGAAATAGTCCAACAATTAAGATTTATTCCAAACCCCCTTTTTCCCCACACCTATGATGCTAGATTAAATAACAAAGCTGACCTATTCCATACAGTAAAAGTGGATGGTGATTTGTGCACGATGCTAATGTATGTCTTCTAAAGAAATAAAATATTATGTGCAATACTTTCAACAGTGCTTTTTCTCTTTTTCAGAACTTGGCCGTATAAATCAGCACCGATTTTCCATGTATGGAAAAGATCAGCTCAGATATTCTGCCTAACATCTTCTATTGTGCTTCACGGAAGAAAGAAATTAATACGGAATAGATATGACGTGGGTGAGATAATGAAAATACAATTTTCATTTTTGTGGGAAGCTATTCCGTCAATTTTAGAGGAAATGCCACAAAAGAAGTTGCACTTGCAAGCCAAAGTAATCCATAGGTCATCTGAAATCCACTCTTCTGGAAGTCCATGCCGGAGCATTGAGCATTCACAGATTCATTGAAATCCAAAACTAACATGACCTGAGGCAGCATGTTTAGACTGGTGAAATCTTTACAGCACAGCATTTTTTCCTCAGGGCCAAAGATAACAAACAACGGAAGCAATGTTAAAATTTCCTCCCTTTAGGTGGACCAGAGCTCATCCTGAACAAATTGGGTAGAAAAAACAGGCTCCATATGTCATTTGCCCTGCTATATACTGCGTCAATGTAATGGAGCCTCAGAGCACTTCTAGGAGACAGCCGTTATCCCGTGCTGAAATATGGTGCACTCACTGATCCCAAACATGTTCTGTCATTTTATGATGAGGTGTTCTGAGGTAGGTCTGATTCTAAAGAGTTTATGGAAGAAGAGCAGCAAAGGTTGTTTGCACAGGAAATAAAAAGTGGTTTTTAACTGGTATTTTTCTTGTTTTCCTGTAAAACAACTAAACATCCTTAAAACAAGATAAATGTTCTTGAGAAGGCTAAATGTCTGCAAATTAGCTTGTCACTGAAAATGTATCATGTTTTAAGGATGTTTATGTATTTGAAGCAAGACATAAATACTAATAAAAAAGGTTTTTTCGTCGTGTAAATAAAAGATTGACTAAGCAGTAATACAAGGGAGTGAATGTCGAATGCAGGAAATAGTGCTCAGTGTACTTTTTTTTTTTTTTTTACATAAAACAATCATGTTACCTGACACTGAAATAGATGTCATGACCTTTTAGCTAATTAGAAACACTCTCTTACTATACACACTAATACTATATCTCCGGATGTAGTATTAGTACTAGTACTAATTCCAATTAGTTTAGTACTAAATCCACTGCTCCGGAGTGGTATTCGAGGCTAAGTGTATCCCATCATGCATCATGTTCTGGAAATAAATCGTGAGACTTTTTGCAGAGATCTCACGAGAGGTCAACACTATAAGTGTTTCCCATCAGGTAATGAAAAGTTTGACACACACTTGTGGTCTTCATCCTCACTTGAACACTTGTGCCAAACACAGGAAATACGTCATATAAGTTGTCAAGTGGTCAAGTCCAAAGACTGCAAGTGTGGGTATTTGGACAAGGCATCTGTCTGGGAATTATTTTTGCATGTTCTGATTTGCTGAAATGTCTTTGGAGGGCGGGGTTTCAGACATTGGGCATGTGGTTAAAAGTAGCAAAATGGCGAAATGTTAGTTGAATGGTCAAAAGTCTTAAAATAGCAAGTTAAAGCTTTATTCAGATACAACTTTTGGCTGTTACTCTGTATGTAGTGTAAAGCCTCTTAAATAGGTCCTTAGAAGCAGTAAAGTAATACTGATCTTATTGCAGTATTAAGAAGAAATTCAACTAAATGCAGTAGTGGAATTATTCAGCTTGAGTCAGTTCAATGTTGATTCAGTTCAGTTCAATAACAGTATTGATGTTACAAAATTCATCAATTATAAACAAATTCGATTGAGATCTAACTGTCAGTGGCATCAAAATTATGATATTAGTGAATAAAAAGGAGTTGTTTGATTAAACTTTTTTTTTTTTTGGCTTAGCTAGCTTTCCCAACACCAATCATGTGATAAAAATAATGCAGCATTTTACGCACACAGAATTTTCTCTCTCCGGCCTAAATGTTGGTTTTGGTCTTTCATTCCAGTTGTCTTCAAGTGAAGAGGTCTCCAAGAGGGGAACCACTCCTCAAACAATAGAGACTTCACGGCTCATTGAGGGCCTGCTGGTGCTACGTAATTGGGGAAGAGATGTGCATTCCCTCCCAAAAAAACAAACACAGCGCAACTTCAGCTTTCAGCGACATGATAAAGCTGTCCAAACATGTAGACTGGACCCACGTCACACTAGAGGTCTTGAGTACTATTGAAACTTGTACGTTGTACTCTTACTCAATTATATTTCTATGACAAGCATTACTCCTTATAATTTAATTTAAATATCAAATTAAAAAGAATACATTGATGCATTCTTTTTTTTAATACAGACACAGGGTGTAAATAGCTAAAATATTTATAATTTATTAATTAAATTTATTTCAAATAATAATTTTTAATGATGTGACATTTTGACATAGTATTCATACTTCAACTTAAGTGTTAGTTTTCTTTACTTTTTCAACACATTTATGTTTAGAGAGGACATATGCACATCTACCAGTCACCTCTGACTGTAGGGGTTAATGCATACATTTGTCAAAGCTATTGAATGCATCATTTTCAAAGTATTCAGTATAACGATGATCTTTCCTCAGTCATCGCTCTGAAAGGTCTTTATGTCATTTAGTTTTCCACCATGCCTCTTTATACTTATGCTCTCTTAAACATTTGGTCAGGATGAATGAAATATTGCTTGTAGTATTAGATGACAGACCTTGACAGAGGAGTCCATACTATTTTTGTTGGCAGGGGAGACTCACAATGAGGAGATATTTTAACAGTTCTCACTTACAGACTGCTCGTGGGGTCTAAAACAACATGTCAGACGTGATTGTTGGCGGAGGGGATGTCCTGTGAGCATTAAGTCTTTTGACTGATAGAGGCCTGTCTGTTTCAGGTTAAATTAGAAGACATGCTCCACAGGTGTAGAAGTGATAAATGGTCCAGAATCCTGAGCCTTTCACAACAAAATAGAGGGGAAAGGAGAGAACTACATTATGTAAACAACTGTTTTAAAGGGATAGCTTAGCCAAAATGAAAATATTGTCATTATTTTGTCTTATTGTTCCAAACCCATATACTCTTAACACCATAAAAGAACTACAGAAGTCCAATCACAGTCTTCTGAAGCCATATAATAGCTTTGTATGAGAAGTAGATTCAGTTCAGGCCTTTTCACTAAAATCAGCTCTCAAGATCTTTGAACTGGCATGACAGTTGTAAGTTGCTTTGGATAAAAGCATCTGCTAAATGAATAAATGTAAATGTCATTTGGTTATGAAACTGCTAAATAAATAAAGTCAAAGACTGAAATATATAAGAAAAAAGTGATTTTTTTCACCTTTTAAATGTTGCTGTATGAGACCTCTAATGCAGAAATAAATGGGTTTTTACATTTTTGACTTTTTTTTTGGACAGTTTTAGGGAAATGATGCAATATTGCAACATTGGACTTGTTGGGTTGCAGAATTTCAGTGAATTAACTCACTGTCTGGACAAATATAGAGAAGATCTAAGGGTTGATTTGCAGGGTGTACTACTTATGTAGCCTCATAACAGTAGCTTGTATATATAATAATCACACAGTAATTATAATCAGATAAATCATATTTTTGACTGTGATCGTGAATGACATTTCTATAAAACTTGTTTCCATCATGGAATTAAAAAAAGGTAATTGGGACTTTTTATTTCACAATTCTAAAAGACTTTTTCTCACAATTCTTACTTTTTTTTCACGATTCTCAGAAAAAAAAAAAATCAGTTTTCTGTTGTTTTTTTTCCAACACAAAATTGAAAAAAAATAAATAAATTAAAAAAAAAATAAAAATAGATTAAGATAATTGTAACTTTTTTTTTTTTTGCAATTGTGAGATCTCACAGATCAGACTTTGCAAGTTTATATCACTGCATGAATATTATTCCCAATTGTTTTTCATTAATTCAGTTAACATAGCATATTAACACCATTCCCTACCCATTGCATATGTTTTATGTAATATTTTAAATGTTTTCACAATTGGCTAAACCAGTCTTTCCCCCAAATTAGTGCAGAAAATGAGAAAAGGTGTGTAGATTCTGTCTGGGCTTTAAGATAAGCACTTCTTTTTCTAAATCAGGCTATTGTTCTTTCATAAGCACTAGTTATGAAAGATGTGCACATGTGCTTGATGTACTTATCTAATATGATAAGAAGCCATAATTGGCACTGGAAATCTTATAAACTCAATGTTTTAAGGTGATCATAACAGAGATTGCATACTGACACAATGCGTTTCTGCAGGTCTTGTTTGATGAGGTTCTGGACTTATTATAAGGATTTGTTTCTGTATGACAAGTCCATCTTAGGCATTATAGCTGTAACAAACGTGCATCCACTTCAAGAATAACCTGCTGCGTTGATGGATCCGACAGGAACAGAGTGGAAATGAAAGTTTGATTTACGAGGCTCGTTTTGGCGTTCCCAGCCCGTCAGAATCTAAATTCCCATTATCTGAATACAGCAGACCTCTTGTACGCTCCCACTTAACAATCCTGGATCAGGCTCCAGGAAGTGAGACCTCTTCTTCTGCCATTCCTGCTAGACCTCGTCAGGGCTAATGAACACAGACAGGCGAGACAAGGGGTCTGAGGACTGTGCAGTGTAAAAAAATCTTGTTAAATTTACGGTAAAAATACTGGCAGCTGTGGTTGCCAGAAATTCACTGCTAAAAAAAAAAAGAAAAAAGAAGAAAAATGCTGAATGCCATTTTTGTGCCTGTATATACAGTGCTGCTTGAACGTTTGTGAACCCTTTAGAATATTCTATATTTCTGCATAAATATAACCCAAAACATCATCGGATTTTCGCACCAGTCCTGAAAGTAGACAAAGAGAAGCCAATCAAACAAATGAGACAAAAATATTTTCTTTTTCATTTATTTATTCAGGAAAATGGTCAAATATTGCATACCTGTGAGTGGCAAAAGTATGTGAATCTCTTGGACTAGCAGTTAATTTAAAAGTGAAATTAGAGTCCATCTGTGCAGAGGTGTTTTCAGTCAGTGCAATGACTATCAAATGTCAGTACGTGACCTGTTTTATTCAAAGAACAGGGATCTATCAAAGTCTGATCATGTTTGTGGAAGTGAATCATATCACAAACAAAGGAGATTACTGAGGACCTCGGAAAAAGAGTTGATGTTGCTCATCAGGCTAGAAAAGGTTACAAAACCATCTCTAAAGAGTTTGGACTCCACAAATCCACAGTCAGACAGATTGTGTACAAATGGAGGAAATTCAAGACCACTGTTACCTTCCCAAGAAGTGGTTGACCAACAAAGATCACTTCAAAGCAGAACGTGTAATAGTCTGCGAGGTTGCAAAAGTTCCCAGGGTAACTTCTAAGCAACTAAAGGCCTTTCTCACATTGGCTAATGTTAATGTTCATGAGCCCACCATCAGGAGAAGACTGAGCAACCATGGTGTGCATGGTAGAATTGCAAGAAGAAAGGCACTGTTCTCCAAAAAGAAAACTGCTTGCTAAAGATCATGTGGACAAACCAGAGGACTATTGGAGAAAGGTTTAATAGATGGATGAAACCAAAATAGAACTTATTGGTTTAAATGGGAAGCTATTATGTTCGGAGAAAAGAACACACTGCATTCCAGCTTAAGAATCTTATCCCATCTGTGAAACATGGTGGTGGTAGTATCATGGCTTGGGCCTGTTTTGCTGCATCTTGGCCAGGACAGCCTGCCATCATTGATGGAACAATGAATTCTGAATTATACCAGCAAATTCTAAAGGAAACCGTCAGGACATCTGTTTAACAACAGAGTCTCAAGAGAATGTGGGTCATGCAGCAAGACAAAAACCCCAAGCACACAAGTCATTCTACCAAAGAATGGTTAAAGAAGAACAAAGTTAATGTTTTGGCATGGCTGAGTCAAAGTCCAGACCTTAATCTAATTAAAATGTTGTGGAAGGACCTAAGCAAGCAGTTCACAAGAGGAAACCCACCATCATCACAGAGTTGAAGTGGTTCTGCACTAAGGAATGGGCTAAAACTCTTACATGTTATTGTGCAGGACTGATCAGCATTTACAAGAAACTGTACCTTCACTTACTGCAGCAAAAGGGAGTCACACCAGATACTGAAAGTAAAGTTTCTCATACTTTTGCAACACACAGATATGTAACACTGGATCATTTTTCTCAATAAATAAATGACAAAGAAAATATTTTTCTCTCACTTGTTTGATTCGGTTCTCTTTGTCTACTTTCATGACTTACTGTATATGAAAATCTGATGATGTTTTGGGTCATATTTATGTAGAAATATAGAAAATTCTAAAGGGTTCACAAACTTTCAAGCAGCACTGTATTTTGCTATTTATTTCCATGTATACAGTATTATTACAAAATGAAGTATGTAATTTATGTGCCGCTAGTGCCATATGGAATTGCCAAGATAATGATTGTTTTCATACAGGTTTCACAAACAAGAAATGATTTCACGCAGGGCTTCTGAGAACATCATTTTAGATTTTCAACATTAAGGTCAGTCAAACTTTTTACTTTTTACTATTAAAGTATTTTTTTTAATTCACTGTAAATTATGCCATTTTTACTTTCTAAAGAAAGTTAACATTTTAGTGCACATGTACCTGAATTGTCTTGATAAATACTAGGCTACATAGATATTTACTGAATTTTTTTTTTTTTTTTTTTTTTTTTTTTTTTTTTTTTTTTTTTTTTTTTTTTTTTACTGTATTTGCAGTTGTTATACTTAACTTCTTTTCCACAAACTGTTTTTTTTTTTTCAGACAGCTCGTTTCAATGAACTGGTTCAGTTCACCAGGTTGTTTACATGATCGTGCAATGATGTAATGTTTAAGCAATTATATTATCAAAGCATCCAATAATGATGTGAACACTGTTATTAATTTTGTGTCCCTTGATATGCTTTTTTTTTATTCTCAATAACGAGCAGTCGCTGACTTGCATTTTATAAATCACCAGTGACCACAGTTTCAGCTAAAAATCTTTTTTCATTTTCTACTCAAGAAAAAAAGACACCTCCATCTTAGATGGCCTAAGGGTGAGTAAATTATCAGCTAATTTTCATTTATGGATATACTATCCTTATAGCTAATGTTAACAAATGGAACCTTATATGCAAATTAGTGTATGTAAAGTGTTAGCAAAATATCTGACAACAGGTTTCTGTGAATGACCAATGAATGATCAGAATCAATCAAGTATTCCAAAGCTAACGCGTTTATATATTTTCCAGGTTCTACTGTTTGTATTTAGGTCCCTTAAAAAAAAAAAGAAGAAGAAAGCAGATGTGTTTCGATGAGGTAATGCACCGAGCTGCTGGAATGAAAGTGCAGAGGCGCAAGGGGTCAAACGCATTCCCGACAGCGTGCGAGCCGTACTGACAGTGAGGGAATGACATCATAGCATCTCACTGATGTGCCCTTTTAAGGAAGCTGCCGGCAGGGGAGGCGGATGGAGCACTTACTGCTAAAGTCTGGCCGCTGCACGCACACACAATGTGATTTATCCATGAGATGGACAGCGCGCAAGCTCGCTGTTCCGAAAGCAGGCTTGTGTTCTTTTTAAATATGCATTCATTCCTTTTCCTCTCCGTGTTCAGTCTCGTAAACTTTCGTGGCCCTTTCAAGTGCCACTGAGGCGGTGTGTGCGTCCTCGCAGCTGCCTTCACAGACCTGCTCCAACCCTCAGCCTGCTGTGCCATTGTGTCCGCTCTCAGCCCGCAGACAATGCCCGCGCTCCAGGAGCGACCGTAGTGCCAGCATTTTTATACAGCCCTGGGTGCACTGATCAAACCCAAAAGCTGGAACCTTCCCTGACACCTGCAGCTTCGCAGCATCCTACCAGAACACAGTGTAATCAGGCCACATTGCTCCCTGGCAGAGCCGTGCAGGATAATAGCGCACTCGCACTGCAATGATGGATAAATAAGTGCTGGCGAAGGCAGAGAAACCAGGTTATAATCATAATAGATTACTGTTTTGATAGAAAGAGAAAGACACTTCTGTTTTAGCAGTAATGTTGCATTTAGAAGAGTACACAGTGTGCTGGTAATAAAACATATTATGCACCAAAAAAAGTTCAAGCCGAGGTCCACATGCTCTCACACTGAGGCAAAGTTATCGTGCTTTTGGGTGCTTGCCATGCAGTTTATGATGCTCTTGACCGTTCACTGTGTAACACTTCAGAAATATTAAAGCGGTCTTTTGGTGCATGAAAATAGTTATATTTATGCATTCGACAGATGCTTTTATCTGACTTATGTTACATTTAAGGTACATTCTTAAAAATAAAGGTTCTTTATTGGCATCTATGGTTCCACAAAGAACCTTTAGAATTCATGGAACCAGTCCAATGTGCAAAAGGTCCTTTTATTGGAAAAAAAGGTTCTTTAAATTATTAAATTGTTCCTTTAAGAACAATTCACTCAAAGGTTCTTCAGGGAACCCAAAATAGTTCCTCCACAGCTATTTATATTGTATACATTTTTTATTTTATTTTATTTTATTTTATTTTCCACTTTATCTTCTGAAGGTGGTTGTTATTTATTTTATTGTGTATTTCCCATCCATCCATTTTCAAAACCACTTTATCCTCTGAAGGATTGTTAATTTAATTTAATTTTATTTTATTTTGGTACTATTATTTATTTATTTCTTTAAATCTTAACTTAATTAAAAGTTAAAAGTGATTATCCATTATAGATTGCTATACTGCATTTGCAAGATTATATTTGATCCTAAACTGCATTCATTTTATTATTATTTATTTATTAATTTATTTAGTATTACTTCTTTCTTTTTATTTCTTTTGACTAAGCTAACTTAAACAATGGCAGTTAGTTGTTTTTGTTTCTTCTAGGTTGTGGCCGCTCTAAGAACATTGACACTTGCACATGCACTTGCCACAGACTTCCCTGTGTCCTCGAGGAATAAAAAGTTAAGTTTTCCATTATTCTGGCAATAGAACACCAGGTTATAAAATATTAAAAAAGAAGTGTCTGCTAAAAGAGGTTATATAATGCTGATGGTGGAGGACTATGCATCTAAAATGTCTCTCTCTTTTCCTGCCTCTCTCCCTTATTCTACTTTTGTGAAGAAAGAAAGGAAGAGAGAGTTCAAACCGGGTGAAGCCATCAAACGACAGAGATATCTGTCTTTGAGATCGCTTCTCCACCTTCACCATCAATTATTCAGTTTGAGATGAGGTCACCAAGCAAACAGACGAAATAGTCAAACTTCCACCATTTATCCTCGTAAAGGAGCCATTCTGACACATTTGGGTTTGGATGGCATCTGGAGTGCTGCAGACGTCCATGTTTGCCATTAAATGGTCCTTAGCCCTGGATTTGTTTGCACATATGCCTTTCACTTTGGTTTGCCATTAGACATGGGCCAGTTGTCTAACTGGATAATCTCAAAGGCTCTGTTTCAAAATTTGATGTGCTCCCAATGTAGGCAGGGCATTACAATTGTACTCTGAGTGTGAAGGCTGTTCCAAAAGGTCTAGGACATGTTATTTTGGCAAAATTTTTAGGGCAGCATTGCACGTCCTTCACAGAGAATGCAATCCCATGATGCATTCCAACCAGCTCAGTGGAGAAAATCATCCAAGATTACAAATAAAACGAGAAATTTAAATTAGAAATATAATTCAATTAGTTGACTATAATATGTGACCCTGGACCACAAAACCAGTCTTAAGTCGCTGGGGAATATTTGTAGCAATAGCCAAAAATACAGTGCCCTCCACTAATATTGGCACCCTTGGTAAATATGAGCAAAGGCGGCTGTGAAAATAAATCTGCATCGTTTATCCTTTTGATCTTTCATT
>JAFVLL020000181.1:0-10997 GCA_021397915.2 Tor tambroides
TTTCGTCGTGTTGTCAGTGGTGTACGTCGTGTCTGTGTTCCCTGCCTGCCTGCCTGGTTTTTCCCCTCGAGGGAGTTTATGTTCTGTTTTTGTTCCTTTTTGTTATCATTAAAACCCATCATTCTCCAGCATTTGAGTCCTCGCTTTATCTCTCACCGTGACAAATACCCATGGCTAAGATGCCAAAGATTTACTAAACATTTACTATAGTGATTTGTCATAAAAACACTTGTCTAAACAACTAAACTGAATTCACAACAATCACCTCTCTCATTATAAGAATCAAAGCAACAAACGTCATAACCCGTTTCAATATAATATTTCATCATAATAATCATAAAACGTCGTTCTTAAATAGATCGTAGGCTAGTTCTGAAATAACAAAACAATCAAACAATTCTATAGGAAACAGCATCCTCATGCATGCTTCAATTTCTTTCAGTAGCATGCAGTCATATTTGATAATGAAATGACATTCGCGAATAAGTATAACGTCTAACATTTAAATTGCTCGCTTTGAATAAGAACGCATACCTTACTTTTTTATCACAGGTGTAAGACAAATGAAAAAAATGAGCAAGTACTGTACAATGGAAAACAGCTGAGCGCGAAGCGGTTACTACCGTCAATTCACTTACATGATATTGTGGGTGACCGAGAGAGCATATCCCCCTCGTCTCTAAAGGTTAACCCGTCGTTTTTTCCGTCACGAATAAATTGAGAATGACGTTAAAGGTCAATAAAAAAGAAAGCGAGTCTGCAGCATCTATCATGTGCTCAGTCATCCGCGGACCTGTAGGCTGCAGCGGGAGCTCAGACTGCGTTCCCGCGGAGCCCCTCCTTCAGCACACTGTGACCATAATTAACACCATAGTTATCTAACGTTACAAGCTCTTCAGATAATCTGAACTAAAGTCGGACCTTATTTTATGAGTCCGGGGAGCGTTTACCGAACAACGACATAATTTACTGCTTAACCACCATGCTACCATGCATTTATTGTTGGAAATATTGCTCTTAACTAGTTTCTCAAAAGCGTAGTACCTTTTTTCGCACATTCGTAGTCAGCATGTTCGTTCTTTTTCAGACGAAAGGCTGCAGAGTTATATATATATATATATATATATATATATATATATATATATTAAAGTACAGATTATTAAATGCATATATATATTACCATAAAAATCATCTCTTCCACGTCTTCTGTTCATAATAAGCATTAAGGATTCGTGTACGACTCCAATTCTAATAAAAATAAGTTCGATTTTAGATTTTTTTCTTTATATTTTTTAGCAAAACTCCTGTAAAAATAAAGAATACTACGGAAATAAAAAAAGAAAGAAAGAAAGAAAGAAAGAAACATCCTCTCACAATCAACTGCTTCTATTTTCAGAAATTTCTTAACATACTGTAAATATTTTTGTATTAACATAAGAACTGAGACATAAATTGTACAGGCAACAAATGTACAGACCCTTTGTTCAGGCACTGATTATTACATTCCTGTGCGTCAAATGTCTGTGAAAATCGTTCAGTTTATGTCTCACTTGTTGAACTTCTTATGTTAATACAAATATTTACACATGTTAAGGAATTTTTGAGAATAAAAGCAGTTGATTGTGAGTGGATGTATTTTTTGTTCCCATATTGAGAATAATGAGCTATTAAAATATTTATAAATCATTATTATTATTACTATTATTATTATTATTATTATTAGAATATTTTATTGAGTGGCATAAGAATCCATATGCCAATAGTTATGAAAGCTAGAAACAGAATAAGAGCCCCTCAGTCTATCTAATCAGAATAGTTTAGATCAGGGGTGCCCAGTCCTGTTTCTGGAGATCTACCATCCTGCAAAGCTCCAACCCTGATCAAACACAACTGAACCAGCTAATTAATCACTTCAGTAGCACTTGATAAATACAGACAGCCGTGTTGAAGCAGGGCTAGAACTGAACTCTGCAGGTAGGTGGATTTTCAGGAACATGGGCACCTATGGTCTAAAGGCCAAGAATAAACTAACTATTACTGCTACTGTCTTTTTTAATGAAGCCTGTTTGAGTTTCATGAATTATTTGATTTACACAACTTACAATGAAGAAAACAAGAGCATGGATATGAAAGAATTAATTGAGATATAATTTAAAGTTGGACTTCAATACAAAGACATTGTTTCTATTCTTGCATTCCAACACAGATATGTTCAATGCTATCTCATGACCAATTCATACATATTTTATGAGGTGGCTGATTCATACAAATTCATACGACCTCACTCGTGCGATTTTGTATGATTTCTGTGAGGAGTCGGTTTAGGAGTGGGGTTAGGGGTGGTCATTCGCATGAATTCCTATGAATTTGCCACCTCGTAAAATACATACGATTTTTTCACAAACAGTACAAATTCGTATGAGTGAAGTCGTACGAATTTGTACAAATTATCCACCTTGTAAAATATGTACAAAATTGTTGTGAGATTGGGTTGGATATATCATCACTGATCTGTATAAGAACAGCTTTTTCCCTCAGGCTATATTCCACCTGAACAACACATAATATCTCAGGACTGTACATCTGTACATAACTTCTCAAAACTTTTCATCTGTAAAATAGCACGTTTACACTTTCATAATTCTGTTTATTTTCTCTATATTTTGTAAATAACATCTGAAAACATTTGCACATTCATAATTCGGTCTATTGTCTATATATTTTTATTGCTATATAGCTATTTTTTCATTTATTGTCTATTCTCTTTATTATTAGTGTTATATTTCATTTTATATGTATGTCTGCATTATGTCCTGTACTTTCTCCACTAGAAGATCCTGTCACCAAGACGAATTCCTTATGTCCTTGGCAATAAAGCTCTTTCTGATTCTGACATTTGAAATGCATTTTGTGGTGTAGGAGCAATTGGTACAGTAAAAAGTGCTCAAATTTTGGATTTTGATAGGGCAGTATATATATATATATATATATATATATATATATATATATATATATATATGTTGTCCCACATAAAACTTTAAAGGCCAGTTCATATATACAGTGCTGCTTGAAAGTTTGTGAACCCCTTGCGGCTCTTAATGCATCGTGTTTCCTTCTGGAGCATCAGTGAATGTTTGAACCTTTTTTAAATAGTTGTGTTTGAGTCCCTCAGTTGTCCTCATTGTGAAAAGATGGATCTCAAAATCATACAGTTACTGCTGGAATTTTTATGAAGAGTAATGCTCAGTTTAACTGTTCAGAACAAACAAGGGACTCGTGAACAACCATCACAAAAAAAACAAAAAACAGTTGTAGATCATCCAGGTAACCACACACAGTATTAAGAACCAAGGGTTCACAAACTTTTGCAGGGGGTTATTTTAATAATTTCAGCTATTTTTTTGATGTTGTTTGTTTTGTGGACTATATGTAAACATCTTTTATGTAAAATATCTTACTCAGGACAGTACTAAATGAAAAATAGCATGCATTTTGTATGATCTTTCTTCTTTTGTTAAAATTACATTTTCACAGATTCTGCAAGGAGTTCACAAACTTTCAAGCAGCACTGTGTGTGTGTGTGTGTGTGTGTGTGTGTGTGTGTATATATATATATATATATATATATATATATATATACAGTGCCTCAATTTTTCACGTTTTGTTATGTTGCAGCTTTATGTTAAACTGCATTAAATTACTTTTTTTTCCACATCAATCTACACTCCATACACCATAATGGCAAAGCAAAAACAGAACTGTCACAACTTTGTAAATTTATAAAAAAAATACAAAATCTGAAATAAGTATATTGCATAAGTATTCAAACCCTTAACTCAGTACTTAGCTGAAGCACCTTTATAGCCACAAGTCTTTTTTGTTTGATCCAACAAGCTTTGCTCATCAGCATTGGGCAATTATCTGCAATTCTTCTCCTCACCTGTTCACCTCTCAAGCTCAGTCGGGTCGGATGGTGGCAGATGCACATTTTCAGGTTTCTCCAGAAATATTTGATTGGGTTCAAGGCCAGGCTGTGTCTGGGCCACTCAAGGACATTCACAGAGTTGTCTATAAGCCACTCTTGCTGTGTGTTTAGGGTCATTGTCCTGTTGGAAGGTGAGTCTTCTGTCCAGTCTGAGCTTCTGAATGCTCTGGACTGGGTTTTCATTAAGGCTATCTCTATATTTTGGTGCATTGAGCTTGTCTTCTACTCTGATGAGTTCCTCAGTCCCTGCCGCTGAAGAACAGCCCCACAGCATGAGGCTGCTACCAGCACACTTTACTTTTGGGATGGTACTCTGCAGGTGATGAGCAGAGCTGTTTCCTTCAAACATGATGCATAGAATTGAGGTTCATCAGACCAGAGAATCTTGTTTCTCAGAGTCTGAGGGTCCTTTAGGTGCTTTTTTGCCAATTCCAAGTGGAATCATTTATGCAATGGAATCATTTATGTTTTTTTATGCATAATAAATTTGCAAAGATGTTAAAAACCTGTTATTTGTTTTGTCATTATGGTGTTGTGGCATGTAGATTGTTGTGGGAAAAAAAAGTAATTTAAAGTGGTTTAACATAAGGCTGCAACATAACAAAACGTAAAAAAAAAAATGAAGGGGTTTGAGTACTTCTGCAAGGCACTGAAACAATATTCTCTGGTTTGATGAATATCAAATATTTCTGGAGAAACCTGAAAATGTGCATCTGCCCCCATCCAACCCGACAGAGCTTGAGAGGTGAACAGGTGAGGAGAAGAATGGCAGATTATTGACAAATGCTGATGAGCAAAGCTTGTCACATCAAACAAAAAAGACTTGAGGCTATAAAGGTTCTTTGGCCAAGTACTGAGTTAAGGGTTTGAATACTTATGCAATGTACTTATTTCAGATTTTTTATTTTTTATAAATTTAAGTTGTGACAGTTCTGTTTTTGCTTTGCCATTATGGTGTATGGAGTGTAGATTGATGTGGAAAAAAAAATATTTAATGCAGTTTAACATAAGGCTGGAACATAACAAAACGTGAAAAAAAATGAAGGGGTTTGAATACTTCCGCAAGGCACTGTAAATATATATATATATATATATATATATATATATATATACATACACACATACAAGATCACAAGATCACAAGATTTATTAAACCACTTTGTCAGATTTAATGCACCTTTGCAGATTGTGGAGAAATGCTGAATTTCTTCATTCAGTTCTAATAGCGCTAATTGCGAGCAGCACTATATATGGACAAAGTGCCTCGTTATATAAAGGCGCTTCAGTAAATGACAAACAAATTAAAGCTCAGTACACACAGCCGTACTGTGCCATCAGCCCATTTCACAGCAAGGTTTCTCTGCCGTCACAGAGGATGCGTTAAAGCGGACATAAGGCTGTGATATTATAAGTATACTGGACCCTTGGCCTTTGGCTTTATGGACCTGCCTTGAACTTGTCAAATGCACACAGTATTGCACCATTAGCCCATTTCAAGGTGCGGCTGTCTCAGGATGCTTTAAAGTGGACATAAGGCCATAATATAGGTAGAAAAGCCAAATTTTGAGCAATGTGCATCCATACTCTCATTTTCTTCATAGTGAAATTGTAGTGACGGACAAAGGAAATAGGTTATAGCTTACATAAATCACACATTGTAACGCATGTGCATGCAATAGTTTCTTTTGCAGATGCAAAAGTTTCTCATGCACACGCAAAAGTCTGAGTATTTTTTTATTTTTGCAAAGGTTCCTTTAGGGCATGGGTCACTAGACTCTGTCCTGGAGGGTCGGTGTCTTGCAGAGTTTAGGTCTAACCCTAATTAAACACACCTGAAGCAGCTAATCAAGGTCTTACTAGTTATACTTGAAACTTTAAGGCAGGTGTGTTGAGGCAAGTTGGAGCTAAACTGTGCAGGACACCTGCTTTATCTTCTTTAGGGGCTCCAAATATAACTGCATTCATGCTTCTTAGAAGCTAAATAAGTTGTGCTTCACACAATATTCTCCAGGTGGCACATGGAACAACATTCTGTATCTTAACACAGCGGTTTTCAACTCCAGTCCTCTGTATCTGATTAAATGATAGAGCTCTTAGGTTGTTTTGTGTTGACAAAGTAATGTTTTGTAAACATTTTGGACAGATTCCAAAATGAATTCCCAACAATCCACACACAAAATCTCCTGCACAAATTACATAAATTGTATATTTTGGCTTCAGAGCAGCGAAATTCAACAATGTTAAAGAGATTACTATAATGGAGGATGTGTGTGAAGGGCTAATGGAATTTGCATTTCTTGGCCTTCAGGTAGAGGTGATGCTCTTGCAACTTTTCCATGGCAGGTGTTACATGAGTGTTATCAATGTAGATGATAACAAGATGATGGAGGTACTCTCAGAACACCTTGTTCATAAAACTCTGGAAAAAGAAAGGAGCATTGGCCAACCCATATGGCATCACCCAATACACATAGTGACCTGTAGTCATAACAAAGGCAGCCTTTTGCTCATTTTCCTTCCATATGCAAATGAGGTTGTAAGCATGACCAGCTTGGAGTAAACTTCATCATGTAGAGGTTTATATTTTAAGAGTTGGGGTTAAGGCTAAACAAAAAGAAGAGTGTGCTTTCTTCAGCTTAGAGAAGAAAGCATTTCTAGGTGTGGTGTGGGATTTGAAGATGAGCAGGCACATCTGACTTCTGCACATATCAATTCAAACCTTGCAGCCATAAATAAGATAAAGCTAGACCAGTCAATCACTCTAAATCAGTTTCAGAGACTGTTAGGTCTGATGACAGCTCCATCCAATGTGATACCTTTTGGCTGGCTGTACATGAGACATTTGCAGTGGTGACTCAAGACCAAGAGGTTTTCCCAAAGGGGCAACACATTTCGCATGATCAAGGTTACGCGCAGATGTCTTCAGTCCTTGGTCATGTGGAAAAAGCCTTGGACCCACATAAATTGCCTGGAGATGATGACACTTCCTCACAGACCTGAGGGGCCATCATGTTCTTGTCCATACAGACAACACATCAGTGGTCTCCTACATAAGTAATCGGGGGGTCTGCGGTCGCACCCATTTTACAAACTGACATACTGTTGATACAGGGAGTGAGGCATAGGGAATGGAGACTCCACCTCAAGGTGGTGGAGCTGATTTGGAGGTAGTTCAGCCAGGCGGAAGTGGACCTATTTGCCAGCTGGACCCAGTTAACGGCCCGGTCAGGACAGTGCTGGAGTTCCTGCAGGAGTGGTTCTCCACAAGGTTATCTCCTTCCACTCTAAATGCCTATGTGGTGGCCATAGCCTCAGACATCACACACATGGACCACTGGCTAAACGTCTGATGCATATCACACACAAAATTGGAAACTTCAGGAGTTTCGAAGTCGTCATCAGATTGGTTAAATTATACAGGATTTCCGAGAGATGTGTGTGTTCCATACTTTAACGTTTGCGACATAGCATCTTTAAAATATGTCCAAGAGTTTAACACACTGGTTTATTATTGTGGGTAAATGTCCCTGCTCTAAACATGATGCGGCATAAAACAGAGGAGAACTGGCCCCCCGACTGAGCCTGGTTTCTCCCAAGGTTTTTTTCTCCATTCTGTCACAGAGGGAGTTTTGGTTCCTTGCCGCTGTTGCCTCTGGCTTGCTCAGTTGGGGACACTTAATTTCTAGCGATTTATCGTCAATTTGATTTCACAGATACTAATTAAACTAAACTGAGCTAGACAGTGACATCTCTGAATTCAATAATGAAATGCCTTTAACTGAAAATTTAATGTTTAATCTTATTATACATTACTGACACTCTATCCTCCAATTTGATACTGTTAAGTGCTTTGACACAATCTGTATTGTTAAAAGCGCTATATAAATAAAGGTAAAAAAAAAAGAAAAAAAAAAAAAGGTGCTTTACCTGTCAGTCATATGGCCTCTTGGGCAGGCCTTGGCCATTCAAAGCGGCCAAGATTCCCGGACCTTCTGCCGTCAGTCTGAAGGTCTGGCTACGCGAGACTATGAAGCACTTAACCCAAGTAGATGTGATCACATGAAGTCTCAGAAGATTTATCCTCCTCATGCCTCTGAGGAACTTAATAATCAGGTTGTGCTTTCCTAAATACTTACCATTGATCCACCATCTGGACTGGATATGGACTGGATCCTGATGACTGCAGTGACCATCTGATCTGGATACAGACTGGATCTGGGTGGCTACAGTGACCTTGGAATAAGAATAAAACAGACTAATATTAGCATAGATATCATTCTTCTTATGATGTGACACGTGCATCGGGTGTTATGGGAAGTGTTCCCGGTTCCAGTTGACCTAAGTAATGCAGCCTAACAATTCTTCAACGGATTTGAATTATAGAAATATGTTATGTGTATGCCAGGTTAAAGAGATTGGTCTTTAATCTAGATTTAAACTGACAGAGTGTGTCTGTCTCCTGAATAATGTTAGGTAGATTGTTCCAGAGTTTGGGTGCTAAATAGGAAAAGGTTCTGCCGCCCGCAGTCGATTTTGATATTCTAGGTATTATCAAACGGCCAGAGTTTTGAGATCCCAGCGGACGTGAAGGATTATAATGCGATATGTGTTTGCTCAAGTACTGAGGAGCTAAACCATTCAGGGCTTTATAAGTAATTAGCAAGATTTTTAAATGTATACAATGTTTAATACGGAGCCAGAGCAGTGCTGACAGAACCGGACTAATAAGTCTAATAAGTCTAGTAAGAACCAGGAAGTATGACCGTAGTACCGGAGTAGTGCCGGAAAGAGTCTAAAGCCTATTTGACAGCCAAGCACTCCTTCTCTATGGTTGTATACCGTGTTTCTCATGGAAGAAGTCTTCTGCTTATGTATGCAATGGGTTTCTGGTGACCTTTTTCTCCTTGTAACAGTACAGCTCCAAAATTGAAGCATCAGTCTGAACTGTGAAAGGCTGATCAAAATCTAGACTTCACAGCACAGGTTCCTTGCATAAAGTGTCCTTTAGCTCTATGAAAGCACTCTCACATTCTGCTGTCCAGTTAAACTTCTTAGGTTTGCTACGGTTCTTGCAGAAAAGTTTGGTATAAAACATCTATACCACCCCACTAGGCCAAGAAAAGGTCGTACCTGTTTCTTTGTTATAGGGCGCTCAGCATGTTTAATGGCTTCAGACATTCCAACCTGAGGGCATATAACGCCATGTTCCAGCACACGACCAAGGTAGCAGGTCTCCTTTTTGGCTATGGTGCACTTGTCTGGGTGAACAATAAGTCCAGCAGCCTTTATCCTGGATAGTACTTCCTCAAGATGCTCCAGACGGTCCTGCAAAGTCTTACTGTAGATGATAATGTCATTCAAGTAGGTGGCGGTGAACTCCTCAGTGCCCTGGAGAAGCTGATCACTCATCAATCTGTGTATAACTATGTTTTTTTTATGTCTTTTACATTCAAAACAGAACTCGTAAAACATTAGTTTTATTTAGAGAATCTAGTAGATAAGGAATACAATAAAGCATCTTACCTTTGAAAATGTTCAAAACGTCCTTTTGTCTTAGCATTTTTCAGTGCAAATTCCTTCACAATGTCTGTTATGTCCATCTGACACACATGCTGGTTTTCAATGCTGAGCATATTCAGAGAGTCTGTCCTAGCTTATTGTGCTTCTCAGGAAGGTTTTTATTTGGTTTCATTTAGAAAAAAGACCTCTTGCCACTGTGACAGGGATGGTTAAAAAAAGCTTCAGAGTAGTATCTACATCTGTGATGTATGCTTCGGAATCAGCAGATCAGTGATATATTTATAGAGCATGTTAATTTTATTTATTTGTTTGTTTGTTTGTTTGTTTGTGACCACACAGCACTTTTAAATTAAAACAACTTTGTAGGAAGTTCAAAGGAGATATCATCATTGTAAGTCATTGCAAATGTTTTTGGCAAATGCACATAGCTCGTCAGCTGCATGTAGGAGTTCACTTGGACATAATAACTTGGAACTGTCTCACTAGTGTATTCAAAACTTTGTAACACTGTTTGAGCTGAGAAACAGCTGACTCTATGCAAGCATTAAAAAACACCTACTTTGAAATTTTTCAAAGGGTTTGTGAAACACTGATTTTCACTGATTTCTCAGTGGCACCCCCCCCAGCCAAATTCCGGTAGTTCCGGAAACTCTTCCTCCATCATCAGTGCTGCCTGTGATGGCAACCAAAAGTTTGTGTGTTTGTATCTAATTTGATAAGTCCAGTTGCCTCTCTACGTTTTGTTCTTTTGAACTGATTAACGATTTTGGTCAGTGCCTTAAGCATGTCAGCATAACAAAAAGCATTTTGCCTGGATGCCCATTGCATGGGATAACAACTTTTCAATGTTAGCTTTAGCTGATTTTTTCAACATTTCCCAAACATAAAGCACAGAAGTCTTTGATCGCTGTTATATGTTAACAAGCGTCATTTAACACCAAATTATGCGTTGCACAATGCGTGTATACATCATAAGATAATATATGTTTACTTGAGCATTGCACTACAAAATAATATGTTTACTTGAGCACTGCACTACAAAATCTTTTTGCACTATGCGCTGATGCCCGCAAAATCTCTCTTCTGCACAACAATTTAATGTACAAAATATACTTTTTTTTTGCACAGTTTCATGTACAAATATCTCTTTCGCACAATTTCATGTACAGTATTTATGTGAAGTTCTTGTACAGTCTCAGTTTGTGTATGTGTAGTCAACTAGGTATAGTAGTTATAGTATTATAGTATATGTATAGTCAGATGGTTAACTGTTGTATATGTGGCAGGGTAGTTAGATCCTCCCTCTCTGCATGTTGGAATGTTGTTAGCCTATCAGCAGGCATAGGTGGATTTATAAAGGGCTGATTCGTGTCAGTCGGATGTGTCACTCTCAGGTGCCCCCGCCCCGTTCTGGTACTGGCGTTTGACATTGTGTGCTCGTTAGCGGTGTGGCTAATTTAGCCGCGGCTCGCTTTTGTTTTGATTTCGTGCG
>JAFVLL020000184.1:0-22334 GCA_021397915.2 Tor tambroides
AGTGATATTAACTAGTGATCTATCATAAGCATGCATACAATGGTGTACAATACACAAAAACATATACAAGAACAGTAATAATATACACAATGACCAAAGAAATGTGTGTTCCTTCAAAGAAAGGTTTTTCAATTAATTAATTAATTAGAGAAGAGTCCATTTTTATGGTGTATTATGCGTCTTTCCTATGGAAAATGTAGTGAGAGAGAGAGCTCTCCACATGCCATTAGGTCATAAAGTTTATCTGGCCTGGCAAAAGTCTCCTGTTTCCCATGGTAACCAGGGGCCTGGACTTCGTTCACAGACATATGGGCACCGAGTCTGGTGTTGGGTGAGGGGTCTGTGGCTGTTTGTTAATCTAAGGAATAATTGATTTGTTAAATCAAATGAAAAAATGTGTGTCTGATTGGTTCAAATGCTACAATAGTTTCTTCTGAACACTGTAATCAATCTCTCAATATTTTTCCTCCTTTGGAAAGTCATAGAAACTCTATTGTGGATTTTTCTTTTCTTTTTTTTCTAATGGGAATGAGAAATATACGTGTTGAACTGTAGTTTCCATTCACCACTAGGAGTTTACCCAACTATGACTGAAAACCCTGGAAATGTGAAAAGTGTCCATATTTCTACACCTTGTGTTGCCATCCTTATCAAACACTTGAACCAGCTAATCAAGGTCTTCAGGAATTACTGACCTGTTTGGTAGAGCCAGGTTGGCCCTAAACCATGCAGGAAAATAAGATTTTGCATGCGTCTAACTGTTAATAAATGATAAAAAATTAATGTTAACTCTTGTAAGTCTGCCCATAGTTCTTAGGCTGAGGCTTGTTCATCTGATCCTGCCAATTAATATTTCCTTTCGTTTCCATTCCAGTAATATTCTTGTAAATATTGCTTAATTTTATTAAGTGGATTAAGTAATCCAGGGGTAATTTAGAACATATTTTTTGCACAAACATTCCATGATGGACATTAAGCCAATGAATTAGTGAATTCACCTTTGAAATCCTAAAATTCAATTTCATATAGACACTTAACTAATGGGACTGTAAAAGACTGACAGTGGGAACTATGTTACTATTTATGTTAAGCAAACACCATCTGCATGTGTATACGTGTGTGTGTGTGTGTGTGTGTGTCTGAGACAGAATGGATTTGTATGTGTGTGAGTGTATGCATATGGGTATATGTGTGTGGGTAGGTGCTTGTCTGCAGGGAGATTATGGTTAACTCAAGTGGGTGTACCAAGAGCAGATCCAATTGATCTGTCTGCCGTTAACAAACCATCCACACACATGCAGTCACACACAAACACTCACTTATGTGTTTGCACTCAGAGCAGCAATGGGTATAGGCATAGTTAGACTGCTAGTTTAGAGAATGAGAAAAAGACAAAGTTGTATGTGTGTGTTTAGACTGCTGATATAGTAAGTCTGGGAGAGAGAGAGTGTGTTGTTGGATTAATTTCATTGCTCTAGAGAGTCTGTGGCATTTCATACAGTAAGGTGAAGGTGGCAGCCGGCCAGTTCACACACATATACAGCAAATGTGTGGGGCTCTTCCAAGAAGCATGGGCTGGGCTGCATTTTTATTGGGAGATGAAATAGCATTGCTTATTGAGACAATGATGTCATTTTGAGCAATATTCTTTTATTCTCTTTATTATAGTCTTTTGTGCCTGTTCTGTACACTGCTAAATATTTTTTGTTATTTATTGTGCCTCTTGATTTCTGCCCACTGATCACATGAATCAACAATGAGTGTGATAAAAGTTTAAGTCTCTTATGCTCACCAAGGTTGCATTGATATACTGCAAAATACAGTAAAAACAATTGAGTATTCCTGTTACCCTTGATCAGTTTAAAGGGATAGTTCACCCAAAAATGAAAATTAGCCCTTGTTTTACTTACTCCCAAAGCATCCTAGGTGTATATGACTTTCTTCTTTCAGACAAATCCAATCGGAGTTATATTAAAATTTTTCCTTGCTCTTCCAAGCGTTTCAATGAGAGTAAGCGGGTGTTTCTTTTCAACAGTCCAAAACTAGTCAAATAAAGTGCACGCATCCATAATAAAACATGCCTCACTTGGATCCAGAGGGTGAATAAAGGCCTCCTGTAGGGAATCGATGCACTTTTGTAAGAAAAATAGCCATATTTAAAATGTTATAAATACTTTTTCTCACTTCCGTTGACTGTCATACATGCAAGCCGGTCTGGTGGATGACGTAGGCGTCGCGCACGCCTCTGAGATATGGTAGTCTCGCAAGTTTGTTCAGAGAAGCAAAGTTTCCTTAATTTAGCAAAGGAAAACCAGTCTCCTCTTGGCTTATATCAAAATCCTCCTACATTTTTCTTTACAAATCCTCGTTTTGTGCTTCAAATTCATGACCAGCTTTTTGTTCTGCTGTCTCTCCTCTGCGCTTCCGCGTTCGTCACGAATCACCAGCGCATGCACGACGCGTATGCAACCTCGCACGTATGACAGACAGCGGAAGTGAGACAAAAGTATTTATAACATTTTAATTATGGATATTGTTCGTACAAAAAAGGCATCAATTCGCTACAGGAGGCCTTTAGAGTGAGGCACGTTTTATTATGGATGCGCGCACTTTATTTGACTAGTTTTGGATTGTTGAAAAGAAACACCCGCTTACTCCGATTGAAACACTTGGAAGAGCAAGGAAAAAATTTTATATAACTCTGATTGGATTCGTCTGAAAGAAGAAAGTCATATACACCTAGGATGCTTTGAGGTTAAGTAAAACATGGGCTAATTTTCATTTTTGGGTGAACTATCCCTTTAATGCATTTCCAAAAAATCTTACTGACACCAAACTTTTGAATGGTAAGCATCTTATATGTGGTTCTAGATAGCCTTAATAAAAGATCATTAATATAACTGGCTCATACACTCACACACTCAAAGGCCTGTTTTCTCTCTTTTGGCCTTTCAAACTTAAGTCACACTCTGCTTGGCAAGTCCTCTTTCACAGATCCATACAACATTCTCTATCACAATTTTTCCTTACTCACACCTCCCAAAGTACATAAACAGACCCAAACACATGGAAACCCCTCTCTACGTGTCTCTCTCTCCACTAGCACATGCACACACACACACACACATATCTGTCCTAGTGTCTTTGAGTTTGTCTCATGCCTGTTCTCTCTATTTGGCAATGACGGTAATGGTATTGGTCTGTTGGAGAGAAGAGGAGGGAGCCACCATTTCAGCATGGAGAGCCAATGTTGTGATCCAGATTAGAGTAAAATGGTCTAGTACTTTACTATAGTCAACTGGATGTGTTTCTCTTTTACTCAAGACATTTCACTCCTCCTCCAAGTTTTCATGAGGCATGGGGA
Source organism: Tor tambroides (assembly GCA_021397915.2). Lineage (NCBI taxonomy): Eukaryota > Metazoa > Chordata > Actinopteri > Cypriniformes > Cyprinidae > Tor > Tor tambroides. Next base: position 3,365 of record JAFVLL020000184.1, read on the forward strand.
GTCACACTGTGTGCATATGTTTGTATGTACAGAAATGATCTATTCACTCTGTACTGCAGCATATTAGTGGTTGAATATTCTCATAGGTGCCATTTGTGTGTCCCCATGACTTACTAGTGCTTCCTATAATTTACAAGATATTGAGCTTAGTTGAACTCATAGTATTTGTTCTATGACTGTTTTAAATGTTTGTCCATCTTATAGAATAAAATATCAGCCAATATTCACATCCCCATCACCTTTTTAAATGATCAGATGTTAGGGGTGTGAATGTTTGGCTTGACAGAGATTTAGCAAATCAGTTTTGTTTTCAGTTAAATGCATTCCAAAATGACAGTTAAAAAGCATTTTCTGTAAATTCATAATGATTCAGTTTGACTGGACAGCAACTAAGTAACTTTTAAGATTTGATTAATTTGAATTGTCCTATTAGACTTATACCAAAAACTAGAAACTAGAGTATTGGGGTGGTGGAGGTATACTAGAAGCATTGCCTATATGTATGCATACATATATGCTTATTTTTACCATGCTCCTCTGAGTGTTTAATTAAACCTTCACCAGGTTGAATTGTCAGCATGTCAATTTACAGACCTGGTACTTTGTAAAATGTGTAAAATATGGAAAAATAAAATATGACAACTTCACAACAGCATTAAGTAAATAAACATTTTCCTGAATTCTCAAGCACATGTAGCACAGCACAAATTTGTGTGACTGTGGCTTTAGACAGGGTGGAATCGTTGTCGTGTGTGAGCTTACACTGACTTTCACAGGGAGGAATGTTTGCAGTGTGGGCACCGTGTGCAGGGTGTTGATTGTGTGTGAGGTGCTTCTCGCTTGAATGTAGGCCGTTCACATACTGCACTACATCTTTGAATGTGAATCCGTCTGGCCTTTTTGTGCGTATAGACAGATGTGTGCAACTGTGTGTGTGGGCATCGGGAGTATGATATCAGATTTGTGTAAATGCACACATAGAGATAATGGCAATAAAAAGAACATAAATAGAGTATTTTGATGTTTCTTAAACATGTCTGATAATGAAAGTGCAGTGAAGAAAAAAAAGATGAGAAATTGAGAACTCCATGTAAAAAAAAAAAAAAAACATTCCCGTGGGACCTGTTTATTGATGCTTTTATACAGAGAGTAAAAGAAATACAGGCAGAAAGAAAGAAGAGAGACTCTCAAGTAAACAGAATAAAAAAAAAACGAAGTGATGATCAGTTTCTAGTGACGCTATTATCATTACTGTCTGTTGAGTTTCCTTTTGATATTTTTCAAGTGTGTGTTTCTCTGCTTGAATATGTGTGTGTGTGTGCGTATCTGAATCTTTTCTCACTGTCTGCTGTGTCTAGACTAAACTGAAAGTGGTTTGGTGCCTCTGTGACTATGTTATCCTCTGGTATGCTGTTTGTTTTAACATTGAGACATTGAGAAAAGTATTAGACTGCCACCGTAGGTATAATGGCATACAGTAGACTGGCACCAGTGTCCTCTAATGACCTCACATCTGAAGGCAGCACTGTGAAAACACATCATTTTGTGTTTGTTGCCTTGAGATTGTAAACAGTCAGAAATCAGATATTTAAAAAAAAAAAGAAAGCAAAACATGAACCCAATTTTTATGGCACAAAGTAATCTCTGAAAAAATGAGCATAACAAGCTTTCTGGCCAAATTTGGTAGTTCAAAAGTATTGGAAAGAATGAATTTTAAGATTTTTTAAAATATTTTTAAATTCTCTTATACTCAAGGCTGTTTTTTTAAATCAGTAAAAATGGTAATATTGTGAAATATTATTACAATTTAAAATATCTATTTTAAATAAAATGTAATTTATTCTTGTGATGGCAAAGCTGATTTTTCAGCAGCCATTACTCCAGTCTTCAATGTTACATGATCCTCAAAAAAAACATTTCTTATTATTATCATAAATTATTTATTAATTATTATTATTTATTATTAACATTTGTGTATATAATTCTATATTTTTATTCATTTATTTTGCTGATCATCTGCAATAGACATATCTATATATTTTATGTAAGGACATTGATTGTAATTATGAGTCCTTAACAAGTAAGTACTTTTGAGATTTTTTTAAATATTTTTAATATGCCTAACCAAGTGTCTCTGTCTGTTTTTCTTTTTGCAGATTGTTAATGTGCTCCTGCATTTGGACCAGTCAGCACCTGTCCTTCCTGTGTGAGTGTGTTTGTCTGTGTGCGAACCTGATGTGTCCTGAAAAATGGTGCGATTGCCCACATCCCTCAGCAGTGGTCACCTCATAAATACATTTATTCTCATTAGTTGTCATTGGTTCAATCAAAATAAAATTTGTGCCAAAAGACTATCGGTCATTTCCTCCAGAGATCACTGAGATGGACAGTGTCCTTCAGCCGCTTATGAAGGGCCACTGCGACTCTGACTGCCAACCAGGAGCCAATGATATTCCTTTTTTCCTCTACCACATACTTTAAATTATTGTAAGAGAGATGTTAAATAGTATAATGATAGATCAAAAATATATAGCAGACATAATATTACTGAGAATATATCTATCTATCTATCTATCTATATATAAATACAACTTTTTTTTTTATAAAAGTGCCTCATTTTTGATTGTAGCCATTTTTACACAGGTCTCAATGTGCTCTGTGAAAGAAAAATGCTTTCATTTCTTTGTTGTTGTTGTTGTTTTGCTTTCCCATTCCTTTGTGTTTGCTATGCTGAACAAAGTCGAAAGACAGATAGTTAGAAATAAGTGAAGAAAAGCTATTGGATAGATGGAAGATCTTTATTTGCTATGGTTTGTGTAATCAGATTGCCTTACTGTGCTGCATTTGCGTATGTGTGTGCCTGAGTGTGTGTGTGTGTGTGTGTGTGTGTGTGTAATCAGTCGTCTAAGCCTCAGCCATGCTGTGCCTCAGTGCACTAAAAAAGATCTGGACACACACAGTAAGATCAAAACTGATTGCATATTGCTGTGTGATTAAAACTTTAGTAAATGCATCTACTCCTAAACACAGATAAACACTTACACACATTAATATTATCCACTCTTTCTTCTGTTAATCTGAGCATAGTGGCATCAGATGGCTGGGATCATAAAATCGGATGACTGATAGGTGTCTAGTCAATATAACAGAAATTGCTTTTGACTGCTTTTGTGTGTGCGCGTGTGTGTGTCAGTCCATGGACTGTTGTCTTTATTTGTATAACCAGAGTGTATTAATGTAGTCAGGGGCATCGGACAGGGGGTAATAGTGGAACAGAGTAACAGGGGCCCTTGGTGACAGCGGGGGGGCCGGATAGCAAAGTCAGTGCACAGGGCCCATAATTCCCAGCGATGCTCCTGAATGTAGTACTTCCCATCTCCAGATTACTTTAGTCACACACACTTGCATTTAAAACTGTGCCTCCCTCAAATGCAGCTCTGTTATCACAGACTCAACTGCTATATAAATTTAACACATACAGTCAGACAGCGGATAGCCGTCAAATTTTTCTGTCTGACCTGGTGACAATACTCTGACTGGTTTTTACACTCTTGCAACTTACTTTTTACACAGACACACACTTTACTTGTCCTGTAGTAGAGAATGTGCTCCAGTTTCCTCTGCTTTCGCTTATTTTGTTCAGTATTGCAATATATAGACGAGAGTTACAGAGAGAAGAGAACAGGGTCTTTTTATCCCATCCGGACAGTTGTGCCTGTCTTTGCTGAAACGTACCATGTTGTTTTGTTTTTTTTAATTGATTTTTTTATTTATTTATTTATTTATATATATATATATATATATATATATATATATATATATAATTTTCTAATTAATCTAGAGTTTGTTTTGTGTACTGTATGTAACTTGCAAAAACAAGATGTAGAAATGATCCTGTTTTTGTGCCAAATTCCTAACTCCCAACCGTCGATCATGCACTGAGGAAAATGAGTGATCTCATGAACTGAAACATGCTTTTTAATACCAGATTTTTAGTAACCAATATTTTTCTCTTTTGCCTGCACAATCTGCGTATTTTCTATCACCTATTTTGCCAATGTAAACTCATATCTTACATAGTACAACAGCTGCCTTCAGTTACCAGGAATCCACATGAAGCCTTATAGTGCTCATATGAATGCCTTTTCTATCATGTAAAAAAAAAAACTCTCCTTAGGTTATGTATATTATATACAGGTTCATTTATATGTAAAAACATGCAACATTCAATGCAGTGTTTCTAAGTGTTTAATAGAGGTGACATTTGCTTACAGTGTTTATACTCATCATCCACATCACGTATACAGTGATTGTTAGTGGTTACAGATAACATGCATACTTCCCACCGAAAAGTTCACATGCTTCATAATCTGTACTAAGGATTGAAACTAACAGAACAACAACAGGTGGTGATTATAATGTGGGGTGGGCTAAATAATGTCCCCTTAAGAGTTTTAACCTCTGTGTTTACTTCTCATCCTGAGCAGGACATATGCCTTTTTTAATCCATTAGACCATTACAAAAGCAAAGAAACCATCAAATCTTCTTTGTGTGTGTGTGTGTGTGTGTGTGTGTGTGTGTGTGTCTGTTTCTGTCAAAGCGTGTTTGGCTATTCTGTTTTACTCCATGTCTTTTTTCCCCTATATTTTGATTGCCTTATTGTCTGTATTAGCTCTTATTTCATACATGGCAGCTGTAAAAGATGCTTTTTATTCTAGAGCAGTGGGAATTATGTTTGAAGATTCTGGGATTTTTCTTTCTTCAGAATGACAATTTTATAGAGTCTGGTTTGGTGTATAAAGTTGTATGTCCCCAGACTTTCTTTCCAGAAAACATTTACATGGTATTAAGTGATGTAGAAATACAGCCAAGGTCATATGTATACTGTAGGTATGGACTATCAATACATAGTCCAGAAAAAAGATACAAAAAAGAAAAGTAATCCTTTATTGTCTTTAAGTACCTGCAATTGTTGGGAAAAAGGGTCTGATATGCACAATCAGGGGTTTGTGTAAAGTTACAAATGTGATCTGTTCTTCTGTATATCTAATTCTATGAAACAGTCAATGACAATTGTGTATAAAGGGGTTTTAATAAGAGCGTTAATAGGCTGTGGGCTACTGTATAGTTCTGCGAATAAGGGGAAATACTGGGCTTGGGTGGGCAATGTTGAGACTGTATGGTATGGATATAGTAGAAATGTCTGTTGAATTCAGAAATTCCTCAATGATTATTGCCTGTGATTAAGACAATGTCACTCCAATTTATGAAAAAAAAAAGTATGAGAGAACTGAAATAAGTGTCCTGTGTCTTTTAATTTTGCCGTCCATGTTGGAAAGGTGTGTGTGCGCGGGTGCATGTATTTGTGTGACTGAAGTCTAGAGTCTAGACAGACAGCCGCCTCTGAAATGACTTCCAAGAATAAACCACCTGCCAAGCCGCATGATCGTAACAGGAACGCGCGTGTTTGCATGTGCCGACGTAAAGCCTGGTCCCCATTGCCGAGACTCTGAGGCGGCCATTACCCCTTGAAAAAAACAACATCGCATCCCTCGCAAGGGAAGACAGGAACGTTCACAAACGTTGTGTGTTTGTGTGCCAAAGTTAGACCTCTGAGGACACCGTGTGGTTAGTGTGGAGTAAAACATCAACAACAGCTGCTGTTTTTGAGGAGCGAAGTCACTTCACTTTTTGCATCTTTTTTTTTTCTCTTCAGTAGTGAACATTCTGTCAAACATCTCCTGTTGTGTTCCACAAAGAAAGAAAGTCATACAGATTTGAAACAATATGAGCATGACTGGGTCTCACCTCTGTATCTGTCATGCTTTTTCTACAGGAAAATATAGCCTACCATCAGTGTACCTGGCAGTATTAGTGATGTTGCGTAAGCTTAAAAGGAAGATACATCCTGTTATCCATCTGAAAGAAAAATGAGAAATGGAAAACAGAGGGACAGTGTTCTTGACCTGGTTTTCTTTCCAGTTATTTCTAACACCAGGCTGGATATCAGGGGCAGCGCTCTCAGCCAAATTAAAGGTAGAAAAATGGCTTACAAAGATAATGTGTTACATAACTGAATATAATACAGTTGCATACTGGATAACGGACAATGACCATTTTCAACCTTTTTAATGATGCTTCATCGCACATTTGACTCTGAGCACATTGTCCCTGTTGAAAAAAAAATCAGCATGCTGGTTAGGTATGTATTGAAGCACGGCTGCTGGTTTGATCTGGTTTAAGCTGGTTATGTGCTGGTCCTAAGATGGTCCTTAGCAACTAGGTCCTGCTCAGGACCAGCACATAACCAGCTTAAACCAGATCAAACCAGCAGCCATACTTCAAAACATACCTAACCAGCATATGCTGTTTTTTTCAACAGGGGTGCCAGACAGCAGTATATTTGTGGACAGCGAGTGTACACTTGGGTCATTCTGTGTCAAATCAACTAAATTTCAAAAACTTCCCCGGCTCAAATTTTTGATTTTGCTAATATTTTTTCTGAAGAAAGATAGACATATATAGTGATGAAAGCCACTAATTTACTAGTGATGTAATCCACTAATTTGTAGAGGTTCAGAGATTCAGAGTCAAATTACAGGGGGGTAAAAATGACTTCAGAAAGATGGCAGCATCATAATGTTACTTTTACACAGAGATTGGTAGGTCTGTTAGTAAAATCTGTTGACTTTAGCTGTCTTTGTTACATTATGTGCCAATGGTGAGCATTCGAAAATGGGGAAATGGCACTTTTCAAGTTTTTTCTCCAATGTTTGCATGCCTGTATCCCAAAAAGTATTAAAGATATCTTAATGCCCTTTTAGATATTGGGTCTTAACAAACTTTTCTTTTTGGCTTCTTTATTTTTAAGGCCCCAAATGGTTCAGTTCCAGAGATATTGGAATTTTAATATGGCTCCAGGAGTAAATTGTTCAAATGTACACATTTTCAGTGGTCAAAAACCAAATGTGGGTCAGTTTGCAAAAATATGATACTTCTTTTGTTTTAAAGAGGAATGTCTGAAGATCAAATAATGTTGAAACTAGAAATGTATCTTGTTTCCTTCTGTCAGGACATCTGCATTGAACATACCTGTTTGAGTGCCTTAAATATTCTTTTTCCAGGGTTTGTGTGCCTATAACTCAAGAAGTATTAAAGATATCGCAATATGATTTTACTGGATTTTGACTTTTATGAGCTGTAAGCTCTAATCATCAAAATTAAAACAAAATAACTTTTGAAATGTTTTACTTTACATGTAATGAATCTAAAATTATTCTAAAAAAATATTCTATTTTCACGATATTCCAATTTTTTGAGATGCACCTGTATATTTACTGGCTTTTTTCTTTCTGTTATTTTGTTTTATAGTTAATAATCACAACATCTTTCCATATATAAAACTCTGAAGTTTCATGTTTACATATGGGGGCATGTACAGTAAATGTGTGTGTTTTTTAACTAATTTGTGTGGATGGCTGAGTTGCAAAACATATTGAAGAATAAACCACTTATTTTACTGCTGATAATCTAATCTGCAGTAAAATGTGGTGAACAAAAAGGAACTGAGGCCTCTAATGATCAGAAGGCAAGCACTGAGAAAAGAGGAAGAAATGAACAGACAGATGAAGGATCCTGTAGACCATTAATTTGAGCTGCAAGGGCCCATACTGGGATGTAGACAGTTTAGGACTATTGCCAGATAATTCCCTTTTCAATAAAATGTTCCACTTATTCTTGTATCCTTTAGCTCGAGTCATCCTCAATCTAAGAATGTAGAGGTAGAGTTTTGTTCCAGAATGAATCATTGCTGAACAAATTGGCTAATATATTGTTTCAGTGACTCACAAATATTACTTGTTGCTGACTAAGGTTTATAGGCAGTCAAGCTAACATAGTTAATATGAATTTCCCTATAATACATTATATTGCCAAAAGTACTGGGACACCACCTTCTAATGAACAGGTTTGACTACTTTAGTAATTTCCATGAGTACATATCTTAATGTTTAAGTAATGATATTCTAGGGAATTGTGTGCTTCTAATTTTATAGCAACAGTTTGGACAGGACCCTTTTCTATTCTACCACAACAATGCCTCTGTGTATAAGGCAAGGTTCAAAAAGAAATGATTGATTCAGTCAGTGTGGAAGAACTTGTCTGCATAAAGCCAAGTCCTAATCCCAGCTGAACACCTCTGGTGTGACTTTAAATGCAGACCTTGAGCCAAAAACTCATCACCAAACACCAATCATTTGTCAATGTCAAATTGATCAATGTCAATCATTTCTTTTTGAACCTTGCCTTATACACAAAGGCATTGTCATGTTAGAATAGAAAAGGGTCACAAAAAAAGCACACAGTTGCCTAAAATATCATTATTTGCTTAAACTTTAAGATTTGTATTCATGAAAATTACTAAAGTAGTCAAACCTGTTCATTAGAAGGGGGTGTCCCAATACATTTGGCAATATAGTGTATATACCAAAACTAATTCAAATGTGTTTAAATTATTAGTGTCATATGGCCAGCTCTCTGTTGTGTAGCACATTATAACAACTGCATAATCCAGTCCCATGGGGGGTCATTCCTACATGGGTCTTATGTTCCCCTGATTTTTATGGCACATAAGGAGCATATGACTGTGTTCCCAGTATATACTGCAATAATGTTCCAATCACTTAAACATTATAGGTCTTGTATAATTCAGCCGACTGCACTGGACATCTACTTTTCTAACAACTTTCGAAATGATTTTATCACAGTTCTTCACAAATCCTACCAACTCAACATCTAATCCTATACTTCTCAACAATGTCTGTATCTCTGTTGTCTAAATTGCACTTTTTTATCTCGGTTAGGGTCAAGTTATGATTAGGGTTAGGGGAAATTGAGTCCTGACCTTAATGTGTGTTGACAGATAATTAAACTGGGGAAGATAGGACCCTGGAACAAGGTATGCTCTCGTCGCACAGCAAACCAGTCTACAACGCTTCTCAGCTTCTTGTTTAGGCTCTAGCCAATTCATTGTTTGCAACTACGGCAAAATAACCATCAGTTTTCTTACGTACTGATATTAAGCATATTAAGCCCAGTTTTGTGTTGTCCTCTGTTTCTCCCTGATGTGTAAAATTTAGGATCATGACAGAATAAAGTTTGTCCCGTTTTGAGGAGCTAGCCCCACCTGCTGTTTTGAGATTTCATTGACATTATTTGGACTATTCAGTTTGAGGTTGTCACAACATATGCACAGAAGAATTAATTTTATAACATGGCTAATATTAATTATAGATATGTATTTTTTCAGCTTTCTTTCCGTGACTTGATCTGGTCAGTTTTGAAATGTGTGACGTAGGTTAGAAACCTGCTTTCACTTTCACATTCTGCCATTTCAAGTAGCGTATGTAGGGTAGACTGAGTACAGTAGAGACACTTTTTGCTTTTTTTCATCACTACACAAAAACTAGATGCTGAAATGAAGTGATTTTTCACATGATATTTCTTTTGCTTCTGTACTAAAATATCATAAATGGGAAATAGCCATAAGTAGTTTATATTTTCCACAATTAGCTCACAAACATGAGGTGCATTTTTGTCTCAACTGTACACCATATGGTGTACAGTTGAAACAGTAGCATGGTACAGTTGAGACACCCATTCTTAATGCTCTAAAGCTGGCTAACCATTTATAGCAAATGTAATAAATTACAAAATTACAGTTTAAAAATAAACTTATTTTTTTGCTTTATTTAATTCAGATTCAGTTAAACGAAACAAGAACAAATATTTAACACTAGAAAATATATGGCAAACAGTACAAATGTAAACATAACTGTAAAAATAATAATATACATACCCCTAAACCTACACATCACTCGAAACTTTCTGAATTTTTACATTTTCAATCATTCTGTATGATTTATAAGCTTGTTTCATCATGGGGACCTAAAAAATATTCCCATAAGGTGAATTCACTGGTATTACTATACTTGTGGGGACATTTGGTCCCCATAATGTAGGTAATACCAGTATACAAACACACACAGCCTCTGTATGCATTTTATTTTCTATGATTGGACTGTTACTGTATACAGTACATAGCAACCTAAAGGTTATCTCAACTGTGCACTTTACCACCTTGTATATTTCTTAAAATGCTATGTAATCTTTTTAACATTCAAGTTAGAAAATATGTCCATTAATAACAGACAGTTGAAATATCACAAATATATTTTTTTTTTAACAGAATTCGCGTAGCATATGTGTAAATATGACTTTTATCCTATTATCATAACACTGTACAACTAAACCTCATGTGAAGCAATAGGACACCAATCCGGGTAGAGTTGATACACTGTGTCTCAACTGTACCCCACTGACATGCTCGCACATTTCTATAGATTATGAAAAGGCTTTGCATGGCACAATGTCATAAAATATGTCTATTTTTAGAGCATAGAGTAACGTTTGCAATTATATATGTTAAGAAAAAAACTTTTGCCGGTATCTTCGGCGTGGAAAGACGCACACATTTCAAATTTCCCACAATCAAAGAGAACACTATTACACGTGTGGTGCAAAAATCACGGCTCGGGGTTCTTGTGTATGCAAGTTATTTAAGGTGTTTCAACTGTACACATGTCTCAAATGTACTCAGTCTACCCTAACTATCGACCGAGTTCGAGTCCGTCTTTTGCCAAACTCGCTTTTCTTCTTTTCCTGATCACATATCACATCGGAAAAGTGGAAATCAATTGCAATTGTCCCAATAAGACAGCATCTATTTAATAATTTCAATAAATAAAATCAGTTATTAAAATCAATGTTATTATTGCATCCTGTTAATGTACAACAATACTAAGGTGCAAATAGTATCTGCTACTATTTCTAAGTATAAATAGCATCTAATTAGCTACTATTTACACTTATTGCAAACATCTGCTACTTTTAGCTGTACATAAGGTAAATAGAATGGCTATTTTCACTTAGTATAAATAGTACATATAGCCTAACTGTTTTCACTGTAAATAGCATCTATGGCAGGGGTGTCCAAAGTCCGGCCCGCGGTATCAAACTCCCGACCAAACTCCCGCAGACCCAATAAACCATAACGACACTATAGCATCAAATTACTAGCTAAAATCAAACTTATCACAAAAGCGAACAATTGAATATATATCAGTGTGATAACTACATTAAATGACCAAAACCATATTTCGGAAAATTGTATTGGAAGTGTAATTTATTTTTTTATTCTGACTCAAGTCCCATTCGTTTACATGGAGAGGGCGGGGTTTATGAGCTGTACTGCAGCCAGCCACCAGGGGGCGATCAAAGAGCCCGCAGCTTCACTTTCCAGGACGTGTAACACACCTGCCTACAGACAGCGCAGCGCGAACTCGGAACAAATGCGTTTACTCGTCTCGATCAGGCAACCACTAAACAGTGCTGTGAGAAGCGTTCGAATTTGGAGCAGAGCTCTCCTATACAAACCACAGATGTCACAGTGATTTAAACTAGTTTAAAGGCAGATGAAACCGCACTGCCATTCTCACTAGCCAAGTTTCCATCCAGTTTTTGCGCTGTTTTGTTATTGACAAAGAAAACATGCGTAAAAAAACTTTGGGAAATTAGCTATTTACAGCCTGTTTCCATCCAACTGGCCTTTTACCGATGGTGTGCGTGATGACGTCATCCCTAAAAAAAACCGAATCGTCCCATAAGTTTTGGTGTATTGCAAAAAAAACTGCCATTGAGCTGTTTCCATAGGCTACATAATTTCACCTATTGCGTAAATTATATAACCTGTTCTTCATCCATTTGGAACAAAACAACCTACATAAAATTATTTTTATTAACAAGTGTCATGAGTTGTTGTTGTTTTTTTTGTACTTTGTTATAGACTATTTAGATTGGCTACTTGATCATCAAGGGAAGGGAAGGGAAGTGGTGTGTGGACAAGTATCGTGACCCATACTTGGAATCCATCAAGCAATAATCATAAACAGGTGCAGTTGTATTATTATTCTTTTTCTGATTAACGTTTATTGGGAAATAGGAATGCTCATTCCTAACCAACAACCGACAGTCCTTAAGCCATTATTAACCGTTAACTGACAAGATTGTTAAATTACAATTAAATTAAATTTAAATTGATAGGTGGCTGTGATCCATTAAAAATACCTAAATTTGTTTTCCAGGGATTAATTTTATAGGCTACAGGCAAAAAGCAGCATGAACATGAGGATTCACATGCACTTCACGCACCTGCAGCGCTTCTAAGCTATTATGTATAAAAGAAATAAATAGGCCCATATGCAAAATATATTTTTCTAAATAATTAATCAATTAACAAAACGAAAGGAAAACAAACAACTGCAACAATTAGCAGCCTATATGCAGAATTTCGGTTCATTTTTGTGATGCGCTCTTGAGAAAGCGGCATATCCTGTTTGTTTCATTTATTTCACAAAAGCACAATGTTTTGTTTCTATTGTGAATGTACACAAATAAAAATAAATATTTTGAATAGTTCTGAATAATGTCTTATGACCACAAATGAAGGAGTAGGCTATTGTAAGTTGTTTCTACTTTAGCAACACGGCGCCTCATGCATGCAGTTATAGCCTACTATCTGCATGGACAATGCAGCCTGTACACTGTCATAATAAAATACAGTCAGCCAAACATAATGAAAAAAACATGCTATTTTATTTTCCCTCACTCCACAACAAATCTTTTAAATTTAACTGTAGAAAGAACAAAACAAGAATAAAAATATAAGAAGCTAACAAACCAAAACGAATTAATTTCCAATTTTGTACTTCGCGTTCCAATATGTAAAACAAAATGTGCTTGGCATAATATCACGGGGGTATGGTGATCATGCTGAAAGGCACGGACTACAGGCTATTTAAACTGAACAGTGCACTGTAAAAAAATAAAAGTAGGCTAGCCAGGAACATCAAATGAGAGGTAACTGGTCTTTTTTGAATATGATTTAATGCGCTTTTGGACTACAGGGAAACGGTGTTTTAACGTTAGCAACACCATGAACACGGAGGCTGCCTATCCACCTTATTCTTCACGTAAAAATGGGCGCAGCCATTTGTAAATTTTATGGGTCTTGCTTCCAGTCTCATTTGCTTCCAGCTATTTTTAGCTGTACAAAACAGCTCCTTTTGCTGCATTATATTGCAAATTGGTGTGTCTTACCATATTATTTTACTGTATCTTAATTATGAACACACTGGTTTGTAATGCAAACAGGTTTACCGTTTACTGCACGTTGTTATTCTTCTCATTATTTCCCTATAGCGGCTAATGAACCGGAAGTCTTGCCCATATACTTACTTCGGCGTTTAGGAATAAGGTGGATAGGCTAATTCTGTCATGTGACACCACATTTATTTGCATTAAAGACCCTTTTCTCAACAAAAAGTGTTTCCAAACAAATTTTTGCGACATTTGAAGTATCGATATAGAATTTATGTGCTAAAGTTAAACGGAAAAAGATTGTGGCGACAATTTAATCGATAAATGGCATTTCCATCAGCTATATCGTAAATATTTGCTAAATATTTTTTCGCCAAAAAATCCTTGGATGGAAACCTGGCTTCTGACGCGGAAAACAGGAGAAACACTGTGTGACAACAATGCAGTTAGAATAGGCTACTTTTCAATCCACAAATTAATATTTACAATGGATTTATTGTAGTAGGGCCTAACACTAAACCTACCTAACGAATACATTATTATTAAACACTCGTTAAGCAATTGATTTCCACTTTTCTGATGTGATATGTGATGAGAAAAGGAAGAAAGGCGAGTTTGGCAAAAGAAGGACACGAACCCTGTCAATAGCATGCGCTACTCCCCAGTGAATTACTCTCCAACCTCCGCCAATACATGAAAAACACTGTCCAACGAGATTAAATGAACATGCCACGAGTATGTTTATTCTCGACTTTTTTCTCGAAATTTAACGACTTTTTTCGAAATTTAACAACTTTTTCATCGTAATTGAGTTCATTCTCAACATTTTATCTCGGCTTTTTTCTCGCAATAACGAATTTTTTCTCGTAATTTAATGAGTTTATTCTCAACATTTTATTTCGACTTTTTTTCTCGAAATTTTACGAGTTTTTTCTCGAAACATAACGAGTTTATTAACGAAATTTAATGAGTTTAATCTCAACATTTTATCTCGACTTTTTTCTTGAAATTTAACGATTTTTTTCTCGAAATTTAACGACTTTAATCTCGAGATGTTTTTTTAAAATTATTATTATTATTGCTTGGCCCTAATCCTCTTTGAAGATATAGGATATTCCTAGTAATAAAAAAAATCTGAAACATATTATATGTTATATACACTCTGCAGGCAGTAAGCCGGTCATTTTAGTGGTGCTTCATCACACATGTGACCCTGAGGCTGTTCTGTCAGACAGCAATAACAGACAGGGAGAATACACTTACAGTGGACTGCCTGTTCTATGAGGACAAATGATTACTAGAATGTAAAAGAAATGATAAAGCTTGCAAAGATGCCGTGGAGTGGCTGAAATCAGTGGTACGTTATCATTTCATCAGTTTTTTTTTATAACTCACATGCATGTTTATGGGGGCATGCACAATAATGTGTGTGTTTGTAAGAATTTTCGGGAGTTTTAAGATTCAAGAACTTTCTAATAACAACCTTTGTATTTTTTTCTTACCAGAAAATTGCCCTGAAGCAACGTAAGTTACTCAGTTAATTTATTACGCTTAATAATATCATAAAAGCCATTGCCTATTAGATAAATGTTTTTGCTTTTGCACTTAATTATCTTCAGGAAAGCGTGATAAACAAAAAGATGCCAAATCCTGACCAACTTCCAGTTTAATTCTGCACAGATGCACTGGGAAAAGAAGTGTAATTTCTCCAATTTGTGTGATAGTGTATAAATATTGATAACCAATTAAATCCTCCAACAAAATGTAACCTTGTAAATATTACAGGCACCTTTTGTCATGTTCAGGTTATGTCTTATGTTCTGTTGTTATGTTCAAGTCTACAAATGTGCTCTGTAGTAGAGTTTTTACACACCTACAGGGGTTGAACAAAATTATGTGAATGGATAAGAAATGGGCAATATTTCTTTATTAAGGTGTTTTACCACCATTTGCCTTTAATAGAGCTTCCAGCTTTCTTAAAAAAGATTCATACAACTTTTTAATAGACTCTAGTTGAATGTTGTCACAGAACATCAGAATATCTTCCGATTGCTTCAGGGAATCTGCTTCTCACTCCTTTCTCCAAAACTGGCCCTAGTGATTTTTGAATTTTAAAGTCAGGTGACTGAAATAGCCAGGGCAGATGCTGAAGTTTATCTTGGTGCTCCACCCGCCCAGGTATTATGGTCATGACACCATATTGTTTGCATTTTAGTGCATTTCTGTGGTCATTTTTTGTGGAAAAAGGGTGAACATTTAAATTTGATGGCAATTTGCTGCAGTAGTTCTGTGTTGTTTAGACACGATCCTTAGTGTTTGACTGTCCATATCATTCGCTTTTGGTTTTTGCACACTATTGTTCTTCACTAATAAAGTCACTGATGAAGTCTTACCATGCTTTGTGTATGCAGTCATGATCATGAAGACTGTTGTTCTTAAAACACTAAACAGGTTTGGATTGGTAAGGTTTCAGATGCTTCTGCTAAACAGGTTTCCATTATTTGCCCTTTATGAAAGTCTAACAGGTCACCCATTTCACCCACAGCTTGTACAAAACACTGCTGAACACAAGTGATACTACACTGATATACAACCTAGAGAGTATAGACAATGAAAAGATAAATAAAAGATAATTACAACGTCTGTTTTTTCACTGCAGTCTAAACAGTATTAGGATATTATTATACCCCTATATTTAAGGATTTAGGATATTATTTAACCCCTATAATGATGGGTGTTCACATTATTTTGTCCAACCCCTGTATGTGTGAAGTTTGTACAGTAGATTAATTCTTCCATCTGTTATCCAGACTGCTTGTATTATGTAGGGTTGCGAAGTTGTTGGAGCCTGTGAGTAGACTCGTGTATGCAATAGTTTTTTTTTTTTTTAATGTGATTCATGTCTGTCTGTGTTGTTGTTGTACACTTTCTTTCTAACAAAATGGCTTAAATATTTTAAATAGAATAAACATGTACAAATGCTGTCTTGCATGATTCGTTTCATATCTCTTACTATAAAGTTTGTTTTATAATTATTACAAATAATAACCAATTCACTTGTGTACTGTATTTCTAATTTAAGTAACTGAAGTAAACCAAATATTATTTAAAAAATCCTAATCTACACAAAGATTTATATATTCTGTAATGCTTCTGTGTAATCTTGATCACTGTCATCATCATCCTTAACAGTAGAGACAGAGGGGTTTTGGCGATCTGGAACCTCAGTAGAGCAACCTCTACGAGTTAACATCTCCACAATCTCTGTTGCATGTGTCTGCTCAGTCACAATCTTCAGGGTAAATCTGGGTGGGTTCCCCACGTGTGTGCTATCAACTGGAATAATCTCTATTTCGGCCATTTTCCTTACGAGAGAGAGAGAGAGAGATCAATCGTAATGTAGGGATGTTCCTGGAGAACTACAGTAAATTCCTGCAAACATATCTGAACCAACTAATTAGGATCTTCAGGAACACTTCATAATTACAAACACACGTGTTGGATCAAGACTAGAATTGAACTTTGCCGGAAAGTAGATCCCTGGGATCAGGAATGAGCACCCTTAATGTACATGGGATTGATATTGTGGTTTATGGTATGTGTGTGTGTGTGTGTGTGTGTGTGTTGAGGCACTGTGTGTGTATGTTTTAGTACTCTGTGGATCTCTGTGTGTGATGTCGTCTTATGAGCCAACAGACAGCAAAGATGACCAGCAGGAGGAGCAACAGCAACACCACAAACACGATGAAGACATCAGAGTTCAGCCACCGTGACAGAGAATCTCCCGATTCCATCCCTACGTGGAGTAACACATGCTCATGAACTGTTTTGCGAAATGTACCTATGCTCATGAAACTTATGAAATAGCCTATACTGAACAATAACTATAAACAATATATAGCCTAACTATAAACGTTTCATTATAAATCGTTAATTGTTTAATATTTAACGCCGCAAGAACTCCTTATGAAATAACAATATCTTTCTATTGCAATGAAATATGAAACGATAACAACAATTGATTTTCAATTTAGTGTTATAAAGTAGGCCTATGTCTTGTATATAGCCTACCTGAATAATGGCCTGCTCTGTTGGTCTGTTTCTTATGATCAGTGAACGTGCTCTGTCATAGAATAGAATAACTGTGGCCACAATATAATTTTGATTAAAAATTAAAGCAAGGAGACCAGCTTCATAGTTAGGTTTACGTTTGTTGTTGTTTTGTAACTTGCAACAACGGTTAAAACGGTTCAACACTTCAAAACATAACAGGAAGGGGGCGCTAGAACCCTGGAAAACTATGCGCGAAATCTAATGTTAAGACTTGCTCACTTCTGTAAGGTGTTTGCCTGAAGCAGTCTAGTTGTAACCCGTTTTAATTTTAGATTTTTATATAAGAGCAAGAGAACGGAAACCAAGTGATCATAAGAAAATATCTGAATTTATTAAAAAGCCAAAGATCTGCCTGATTCCACTTGCCTTGAAAACAATTTATCAAGTGTTCTTAAAACAAGAAAAAGACAATGGAAAATTATTGTTTTTTAAAACAATAAAACAATTTTGAAGGGAGACAACATCTTATCTGTAACTTCTGGAGACAATGCAGTTATTCTGTCTAGTTACAGAGATGAGTTTTGCCTTGCACAGATAAGGCATTAAACATTACATGAGGTTATAGAGGAACAGCAAAGAAGCAACAAACAGTATGAATTCAAGTTGAATGTAAGTAAAAATGTATATTAGGCCTATATAAATATATTATCCCTGAATGTATAATATTTAAAAAATCTATAATAATAATAATAATAAAAACAAGATAAAACTCATATTATGCATATTTGCTCTTTGGAAGTTGAGATTTGTTAAAAGGAGTTATCCAGTACATATATTAGCTACAGCTTAAATTCGAAATTCCTAGCCATTGATGGCACGGCCTTATCTGGAACACTTTAAACTACTGGACTTATGAGGACAAGTGCTATTGGAGAAGAAGCTGGAAAAAGTAATGATGATTAAGTTCATTACAAATTCATTACATTTAGAAAAACTCTAGAAAGCTGTGCCTGGGATTCTCTCACACACAAATCCTTCTCCATGTTCATTATCAACATCAGCCGTCATGATGCCACACTCATGATCTTCATCCTGAGGCACAACCAGAACATAGACAGAAGGACATTTTAACAGAAATGTATCAATGTTCACAGAATGTGAAATGAAACGTAAAATTAATTAGAATGATGAATAATAATTTGATTGATTTTAAATAATACAATCGCTAGTGGAAAAAAAACTCCAGAAATATTTAGATACTATAATTAATTATATTTTATTAAATTTTATATTGAGTTACAGAATATTATAGGCAGTATCTTTTCTACACGTATTGTTTTCCACACTTCCTGTTCCCACATGCATGTCTCTTCACTGTCCCCTGCAATTTTGTGTTAAACCAAAACCAGTAGATCTATGTTCTGTTGTTATTCATCACATATACATATATCAGTGAATCCATTTGAAAATGGAATAAAACGTGAATTTTAAATGCATTACCACTGATGTGGAAGCAGTGTCTCCAGATCCATCTGATGAAGCTCTTGAGACCAAAAATTGCTTTCCGTTGGTTCTGGACATCAACCAGACCTGCCCATGTACACACATACAGTACCTCACAGAAGTGAGTACACCCCTCACATTTTTGTAAATATTTTATTATATCTTTTCATGTGACAACACTGAAGAAATGACACTTTG
>JAFVLL020000185.1:0-57260 GCA_021397915.2 Tor tambroides
ATTCCTATTCACAATCATTAATGAAGACAGCACCAGTGAAAACAGACAGAGACAATGATAGCTTTAGCAATTAGCCTTACAGAGTAAGAAGCTCTTTCAGAAGGGCAATTTGGAAAACAAACGCTTGATACTTACTTTGTCTGGAGCTGACGTTCGCGCAGGAAGTGTTGGTATTGATCCCTACTCGTATTGGGGACTTTAACGATTTTTTCCAGGTTATTTCCTCAGAAAATGAAACTTAACCACAGTGTCTGTCCACAATGGCTCAGATAGAGGGAGTCTATGGAGACTCCTATGTTCGTTAGTGCATCCCAAAACACAACACTTGAAAAGCCTCTTTGGCGCTGACATTGTATATCTCCAGCTACAGTGATCAGTAACGTTAATGGCAGAGGCGGACCGCAGCTTCTCACTCAGGGCTGTGTTTATGCTTATAGGGCAGCGTCACAAATGGGCGGGACGTATTCCCCTCAGTGACGTGCACAGAGGGAGAATCTGAAACAGCTCGTCCTGAGAGACTGTTTATGATTTTATTAGATTATAAATAAATGTGTGGGTGGATTTTTACCATTATAGGCTGGATGTTTTCGCACACTGCAGCCACACAACTGTGTTCAAACACCTTATAAAAGTGATTTTTGCATAATAGGTCCCCTTTAAAAAATGTCCCAACATTTCCGGAATTCGGGTTGTACATTCTTTCCAACTTGTATGTATTTATATATATATATATATACACACACACACACACCTTTATAGTGAAGTCAGTGTTTTACACAATTACAGTACTAATATGCTAGTAAGTTCAAAGGACGACAAGCATTAAAGCAGAAGGAAGAGAGACTTTCTGTCCAGATAGACGAAGGCTCTTCCCTGACGTTCAGAGTTATGTCACCTTTACGCAAGATAAAGTGAGCTTGAGAGATGTGCTGAAAGTTTAATATCCCAGGAGGGCTTGATCAGAGAGCATAGCCATCAGTCAAATCTATACGCAGACACACGACGCTCCACGTGTTCGGATGACCCGATCGCCCCACCGCTGGATTACGGGATATTTACAATAATTCACTCTCTGTCACCTGCCCGCCGGAGGTGAAATCATCCGTTATCACGCTCGAGCTCTGACAGGGGCACACTTTTATTTCAACCAATCATTTCTTCATCTCCATCTGCCTCTTGCCTGCACTGCTGACTCCACTCTTTTGAACCAGCAATTTTCTTTTTTGCTTCTGGGAGCGGAGCCTGTATTTTTTACAGTGTAATTCTCTCTGTCATTATTTCAAATAGGCTGGAGGTAAAGACAGGAGAGAGAGAGAGAGAGAGAGAGAGAGGGGTAGCAGCTGGAAACAAAACCTACAGCCAAAAAAAACATACTGATCTGACAACTTCTGCAGTATTTAATACGTATAACTAAGTGAGGTTACATTTATTTATATTGTCCTTTTTTAAAAAAATACAAATTGTTTCAAAGCAGCTCCACATTAAAAACAGGAAAATAACTGTTAATGCATGTAGTAAAATGTTAGTGCATGCAGTAAAACTGCAGGCATGTAGTAAAATTAATCAATTATGAAACAAATTCAATTACAGCCACAAAGAACATCTGTACAAGATAAAGTGTCATTATTCAGCTCAGTTTTGTTCAATGTTGATTCAATTTAGTTTAATGTGTCAATGCTGTGAAATTCATCAATTATGATGAGTTCCATTTCAACTGTAAAGCAGCTTAATGGCGTCATAAGCTCAATTCAGTTCAGTGTTGATTCAATTTAGCTCAATAACTTTGTCAATGTTAAAAAATTCATCAATTATGAAACAAATTCAATTTCAGCTATAAGAGTACCTCTGTATAAGATAGTGTCGTTATTCAGTTCAGTTTAGTTCATAGTTGATGCAATTTTGTTCAGTAACTGCATCAAAGTAGTAAAATTTATTATTAAACAATTTCAGCTGTGAAGTAGCTCAATTTACTTCAGTGCTGATTCAATTCAGTAACACTGTCATTGTTGTAAAATTCATCAGTTAAGTCAGTTTCAGCTCTACAGAAGTCAGTGTCATTCAACTGAATTTAGTTCATAGATGATTCAATTTAATTCAATAACTGTCAATGAAGGAAAATTCATCAATTATGAAACAAATTAAATTTCAGCTGTAAAGTAGCTCTATAGAAGACAGTGTTGTTATCAGAATCAGAATGAGCTTTATTGGCCAGGTATGTTTACACATACAAGGAATTTTTTATAGTGACAGAAGCTCCACAGTGCAACAGAAAGACAGCAACAGGACAGGATACAGATAATAAAAGAATAATATACAAATAGGCAATGTACAAAATGGCAAAAACACAATATATAATATAGACAATTGTGTGTGTACAGGTCTGATATGTGCAAATTTGAAATGAAAAAAGTATGTGTGGTGAATAAATAATGTATAATAGAATTGTGTGCGCCACGTTTAGTGTCAGGTGTTCATGAGATGGATTGCCTGAGGGAAGAAACTGTTTCTGTGTCTGGTCGTTCTGGTGCTCAGAGCACTGTAGCGTCGACCAGACGGTAACAGTTCAAAGAGGGAGTGTGCTGGATGTGAGGGGTCCAGAATGACTCCTCAGCTCAATTATTCAGCTCAATTCAGTTCAATGTAGATTCAAATCAGTTTAATATTAGTGTCAATGTTGCAAAATTCATCAATTATGAACCAAAGTCAATTTCAACTATAAAGCAGCACTACAGAAGACAGTAGTGTTGTTATTCAGCTTAATTCAGTTCAAATTTTGTTCTCTACAGTTCAATAAGTGTCAATGTTGTAAAGCTCATAAGAAACTAATTCAATTTCAGCTACAAAAGCAGCTCTAAAGGAGACAATAGTGTTATTCAGCTCAACTCGGTTCCAATTTTGTTGTCTTCAAACAGCGTCAGTGCAGTTAAATCGATAATATTACTGCATATTATTACATATAGCATGCAAATATCCATTATGCAATGCACTTGGTTTGACCTTACTTTAGTGACAATCTTTTCAGTTAGCTCATTATTTTTGAAACGCTAAATGGATGTCACTTGCTAAATTAAGCATGTTGAGGTCATGTGACAAGCATACTTCTGCTTGCTACGCTTATGCATAATGCATACTTTTTCTAGCAAATTAGAGTAATGGAAAGAGACAATGGCATGAAGAAAAAAATAATAATTTTCTGAAGAAAATTTGAGTGGTACTTGCCAGTGGAAAAGTCACTGACATGTTGCTCTGGACTTTGGGAAGCAGTTTCTTTCTACTTTCTGAGTCAAATGAGCACTCCAATTCAAAAACCAGGCATTGTGATATAATTTTCATGACAATTTCAGCACATTTTCAAAACAAGTTATTAGAGAAATGCAAAAAAAAATGAAAAAATAGTGTAATTAATCTTAATGGTATTCTCATATACAAAATGATAGTACTGTTGCACTGCCTTGAATGAACAAATGAACCAAAAATAAATTAAAGTAAAATAAAATAAATCTGTATCATCAAGACTATAACCAATATTATTAGTCATTATGGTGATGACAATTTTGTGGAAATTGTGTTTGAAATTGCATCAAAATGCAAAATATCTTACGCTGGTTTCACACCGCACGCGTAAGCGGCGCAGAAGCGGTGCATATGCAGAGCAGGAGCAGCGCGCGCCCATTGTGCTTTCATACTGGCAGCGTTTGTCGCGCGCAGCTGAAGCGCGGCTTGTACTGCATGCAATACAGACGAGTATCGTCATTTCTGTCATATTTTCCAGCGTTCTCCTCCGAACATTGTGTGTCATGTGCTTTGATGATATGGCCAGCATACTCTGTGATGCGACCGTGTCCCCCTCCCCTCTGTCCCACACACATACAGTATGTAAATAACATATACATATATATATATATATATATATATATATATATATGTGTATAGCTTACACGATAAACTTAAGCCAAGTTAAGATGTGTATACAAAAACAATTACCGACCCTGTCTGGAAAAATTATGTCTGACCCTTCTCACATTTTGTATGAGGAATAATTTTTGCCATAACAGAAGACGAGTTGCATATGCTAGATTGAATTGGCTATGTTACGTAAATATTTTGTGTATCAGTCTGTAAAATTAATAAATCAGAATCAGGGGTTCAAACTGGCCTCTGGGCTCTGGAAAATAAGGACTCACTATATTCTAATGGACTGTAGACGTGTGTTTACTGTATGTATACACTGTTGTTGTTTTTTTGTATTAAGGAGCGTATATTATATTGTTTAGTAATATTGACGTGAATTGATGTGAGACACACGCTGTGAGATCCAAGAAAAATTTTGGAAAGAATTCCAAAAATAAAAAGTGTAATTGGACTGAATAATTGAATTGAAAAACTAATATTAAAGCTAACAAATGCCTCTAGTTTTATTAATTTAACAGACCTCTGAAGTTTGGGCAATAACTTGTGGAAGTGATTTTATTTTGCATTTTATTTTTTTTATATGGTGATTGTGAAACATCATTTACATGATTTTATGGTGAAATTTATTATTTTTAATGTTAATCGGGTCAGTTTTGATCAAGAAAAATGCACTGTGACTTTAATTCAGCGTAAGCGGCGCAGCAAAAATAGACTCGGCGCCGAAACGATCGTGGCACTGCTGCTTCTGCTCTGCTCCTGCTCCGTGCTGCCGCGCCGCCTCTGCGTGCGGTGTGAATGCTCTAATCTGTTAACATGGGCGCCGAAAAAAAAATACGCCCTGCTTACGCTTGCGGTGTGAAACCGGCGTTAATGGTGTTCTAGAATGGACATTTCATTAATGCAAAATACAATGATTTGAGGACTCATTCATGTCTGGAGCCCTGAGTTACATGCTAAAGTTGTGTTTAAATCCCTAGAAAGTACCACTAATTAAAATACACTGATACTCTCCAACAGATGCTCGACCGTGTGATTTTTACGAGGGGAAAGAACTAAAACCCCTAATGTTACCATTCAGATAAACAGGTTTAATGTGGACAAACTGTTCGGAGAATGTTCCGTCTCGCCCTTGTGGTCGTCTTAAACCGGCAGGTGTTCTGCTTTCTTTTGGGTAACAAAAATCCTTAATAGTATGCCAACACAAAAGTGCCTTTGTGAACAGGCAGCCTTTTTTGTATTAATGGATGCGGTTCAGCTTGTAAGCGAGTTTGTGTGTGTGTGCGGTTTGGGTACTTTCACTATCCGCCAATCCTTCAATCCAAGTCCATCAGGGTCAAGAACACGTATACATCAAATAAAACTCAAATATTTAAAGTGAGAAATGAGTAACCGGGGGAAAATGGAAGTGAGAGACTCTTCCCGAGCAAAATCTGGTGTAGGACAGTACGACAGCGGCCAAAACAGACGGGTTACTGGGAAGTGTGTGTCTAGTTCAACACTCATCTCTGGATTCATGCCATGAAGAAATTCTGAAAGTTCCCAAGATAGTGAAGAGATACAATCGCCATCTTTCCTAAACACACGGGTTTGGCAGAAATGTCCACACTGCATGAAAAGACAAGACGCCTGGTGCAATCTTGTCAATCGAATCTGTGAACACAAAGAAGGCCAGGAGCCGAAGCCACACTATCCAGACAGCAGGAGGAATACAGCACGAGTCAAATAAAGGCAATTAGACTGAAAGTCTCCCTCCTTGTTTTATTAGTCGCTGCAAATCATTCCTGGAGAATCCAGTGGAAACAAACTGATAAACATTCCACACAGGAGCTCGTTTACAAGCTGCTGCTAACTAAACCTTCCACTTGTTATGACCGCAGAAATTAAAAACCAGAAAGGCCTGGAACAACGGCCAACGTCTGTCCGGCCCTCTGGAGCCCAAATGCTCAGTTTAATGGAACAATATTACGATGTGGCATAGAGATATTGTTTTGTGAAAAATGAACCAGCATTGCTTAAAAAGAGAGCAATATTACAGTTATGGGTTGCATTAGAGGCTAACTCGGAACAAAACAGGGCTTAAAAAACGTCCTGCTGGTACTTTGAGTGATACAGTTCAAGCTTTGAAAGATTTATTTATTTATTTTAGTGCTGTCAAACGATAAATCGTGATTAATCGCATCCAAAATAAAAGTTTTTGTTTACATAATAAATGTATGTGTACTGTGTATATTTAATATGTATATAAATACACACACATACGGTATATATTTTGAAAATATTTACATGTATTTACATGTATATATTTATATTCATATAATTTATATTATATATACATATATTTAATATATAAACAACATATTTTTTGGAAATATATACATGCATGTGTGTGTATTTATATATACCTAAATATACACAGTACACACATATATATTGTGTCAACAAAAACTTTTATTTTGGATGCGATTAATTGCGATTGATCATTTGAGAGCACTAATTTGTTTATTTAAAAAAAAAAAAAAATTAATACAGTGATATAATAATTGATTGATAAACAAAAGGATTTTTTATAATTATAAAAAAATGAAAAATGATTTTACTCTTAAAAAGAAATTTTTTCAATGTGATTAGTTTGTCATATTTTCCAGCAAACTTGCATTACCATAATGCAAAATGTATATTTATATATAATGTATATATAAATGTATATATGTATATTTATTTATAATGTAATACAATATATAGAATAAATAAAGACTAAATATAATTACTATGTTAAATAAATGGGACTAATTAATTTATTTATCTTTTTAAAAATATATTTAATGTTTATTATTTTTAATATATTTCCTATATTTTTATTTTTTTTTTAAATAATTTCATATTTAATCATTTTTATTATTTTTTTATAAATAATTAAATTTTTGCTCTTAAAACATGAAGCCTAATTATCTTTAAGTTTGTGATATTAGATTCAACATTTTCCAGCAAACTTGCATTATCGTAATACAAAAAGACATGGCACAGCAGTTTTTCTTTTTATTTCTAGCACAGTATGTAATACAGTAAAAATGACTACATTGCTGTCATATTTATAAATTAAAAATGGAAAAAAATAAAGAACATTCAAATGATAAATTAAGGAATAAAAATAGAATAAAAAAAATAGATGCATTACGGTAATCAGAATATGTGAGGAAAAATGTGTCAGTGCAAAATATCCTAAAAAGTGTTTTCTTTTTGTAATGGAAAATTATGTTTCTTATTTTATTTTTTTTCTGTATTTTGGGATTACAAGCTTTTGTGAGATTTGCCCATACTTTGAATTAAATTTGATTTAAAATAATAATAACAATCACAAAAAACAAAACAAATTTTTCCAAGTCACGGCATGTCTTCAAGTTTCGAAGTCTGCAAACATCTCAACTTCTCTTTGACTTTGAGACCGACTGAGAGAGATTCAGACAGCACAAAGGTAGAGAGACAGCGTCCACATAACACATGCAAAGCTCCTGTTCCCACAGTCGAGCAGCATTTCATATGGAAACAAGAGGTGAACCATTAACACTGTGAGAAATGATACAATATCGGGCAGTTGCGTGCAAAACCAACGAGAGACGTAAACAGATTACAGTACATATACCCCATTTATTAAGGTAAATGGCTTTTAAATGAAAACAGCATTTGTGGCCGGGTTAGTGATGCCTGTTTTTAAGAAATCACAAGGGGGGGGGGGGGCACAGTCAAGAAAATGTGTGCGCGCACAGAAACAGAGTGGGGCTTTATTAAACATCTGGGAGTCATCAGTTTGCTGCAGCACTGTACTGAACTCAGCTGTGAGTGCAAACGCTGCTCTTGTTTTCACTGCTGCCTGCTTCACATCTACACAACACCTTCCCATAGGACGCATAGAGTATGGCAAGCCATTTTAACATTTAATCCTTACTATTCAACATATTACCTATTTTAATGCTTCTAGTACTTATTTTGTTAAATACTAGTATCTATTCCCTTAGGTACTGGTTCTGATTCATTAGCTACTAGTGCTTATTCCTGAGCTACTAGTAACTTTTTAAATATACTACATACTTATTCATTAGACACCAGTTCTTATTTATTAGATACTAGTTGACTAGTAAATATTCTACTGTAACTAGTAACACATTTTAAATTTTTGACATTGACTTCTATGGGGATCTGTCATTCAGTTCAGTTGACATACTGACTAGTATTTATTCCAAGAGTGACTACTATCTTTTTTAAAAAGTACTAGTAAGTATTCATTAGATGGTTACTAGTACTTATTTATTAAGTACTAGTATTTTTAACTAGATATGAGTACCCATTTATTAGATATATTATGGAATAGTTATTTATTAGGTACTAGTGCATATTTATTACACACTAGTATCTTTTGTAATTGTTGCTAGTAACAAATCTTATTATACTGTACTGGTTATTATACAATACTGTATGTATTGAGTAAGTGCTAGAAGCTACTCAATAAGTACTAGTATTCTAATGGTCTAGTATTTTAATAGGTTTTTACTTATAATGAATAAGTAAATAAGAACTAGCAATGAATAAATAATATGTAATAAATAAATACTAGCATCTATTTAATACATACAAGTATCTAATAAACCAGTATGTAATAAATTAACACTACTAATAATAGCTTGACAATAAGGACTGCCCGATGGCCCGGGGACAGCGTGAAGGACGCTCGGGACAGTAGACGGATTTGTCACTTGCCCGATCGGGTCACTATAGCGTCGTCTCGAAAGTTTATCATTTGCATGTGTTTTTAAGCCTTGTTAATTTTAAAAGTTGAAGCAATTAAAAAGCATTCGGGCACGAAAGGCAACTCCATTCACTACTCATGCACTGTGTTCTGTGTGAACAGTGCGCGCACAGACAGCCACGTCAGAAGTAGCCTTTGTCAAAATACCCGTCTTGCCAAGTAACTTTGTAGATTTAACAATGATTAATCTATATTTAATTTATACAGTGGAGTACATATGCACTGATTTTTTGTTTTATTTCAGACAATCTTCTGTTCCGTGCTTGCACACAAACTGCACTGCAATCATTTTCCAAAATGCCATGTGTGTGCAAATATTACGCTGTTATTGTCTGTAAGCGGCCATTAACAGAGGCCAGAGAAGTTGAAGACGGACGCAAAGAGAAAATCCTGTAGCAGACAGAACAAGATCACTGTTCACGATGCTCTAAAAATATAGTTAGAAAATACAAATATTGAGTTTTATATGAATGTGTTTCTGAGGATAACTGGCTGTTTTCAGAAAAGTTTACATTTGTTTTCATCTTGTCTCCGTATATTTCATATTAAATTAGTGTTAATACGTGCAGCGCTGCTGTGTTTAACAGAAGCAACCAAGAAAACGCTGTATTATTGCTGTTTAGCGCCACCTGCTGGCAGAGTTAAATTGCATCTCACTCAGCCCGTCTGCTGTTTCGTGCAGTGTTTTATGCAGCATAATTTTACAAAGCTAAAGTCAGATCATTCTATTTTTGCTTCAGATTTTGAAATTATACAGTCTAATCAGGGCTCTGAACCGGTTCAAGGAACGAAAACGAAAACCGGAAACGAACGAAATTTTGACTGGAACAGAACCGGACACCGAAACGAAATCAAATTGTATAGTTCCGAACAGAATCGAAAATTTGAAATGGCCATTAACCGGTTAATAACGTTATTTTATCGTTCCATTTAATATTTGAAATTTGCTGTCAACCAATCAGGAATTCAAGTAGTACAGACTATGTAAATGTGACGCTGAAGCATTCAACGAGTGAAATGCCCGCCCGCGCTCAGCTGCGAACTCTTGGTAAGTCGCAATGGCAATGCACCGGCGTTAGAGTTTATCCGAGTTTATTCAACAGATCTTACGCACCTGCAGCGCTTCTGTGAACGGAGAAAACAGAATAAAACTATAGGCTTACATAAAAAGGAATATATATGCGTATACACTAAATATATTTCACTAAATCATTGACAGATTAACAAAACGAAAGAAAAAAAAAATATGCTGAGTTAGACCTACGGTTCATTGTGACGCATTCCAACGTTCTCGGAAAGGAAAACCAAAGTCTTAAAGAGACTTTGGGAAAACGACATGGCAAAAAGTAGTTTTCTTTATTTTGCAAAATCTTTACAGCTTTATTTGTTTTGCAAAAGCTTGACAGTTTTGAATTATGTCTTGCATCTGTATAACCAACCAGGGGTGCGTTTCCCAAAAGCAACTATGGTCGCAAGTTCCGTCGTTACCAATAGAGTTCAATAGGACTTACCACCATAGTTCGCTAACGATGCTTTTGGGAAACGCACCCCAGCGTTGGTATGGCCATATCGCGCTGGCGCCTCACGCGCACAAAGACACATATTTTTGCGACATTGCAGCCTGTTCATTATCAAAGTAAAATACAGTTAAAGGAACGAATAAAAAGTTACAGTGCTCCGTTGTCCGATCTGTTGCGTTCAGCGTGACCACCGCCTCACTGTGCTGATATAGTCGATGTGAAGGATGATGTTTTACGTCGATGAAAGTAAAAGCCTATAATAA
Organism: Tor tambroides; assembly: GCA_021397915.2. NCBI lineage: Eukaryota > Metazoa > Chordata > Actinopteri > Cypriniformes > Cyprinidae > Tor > Tor tambroides. The sequence goes on from JAFVLL020000185.1 coordinate 10,497, forward strand.
ATAAATAATATTTATTAGATAAGTCGCGAATATGGAAACATTTGGTTTCGTGCCGAGTGAGAGAGGTAGGCATCAGTTTCACCCTTTGTTTTTGGATTGACGTTTTTATAGCCTTTTATAGCTAGCCTTGTTTAGAGGATTTGTTGTGGAGAGAAACTAATAACTGTGTTTACAATGTTTGTAAACAATTTGATTTACTGGCATTTTAGCCTGCATCAATAATAGTCTAATAAAATGCCACGCGGCTTAGCCTGTGTTTTTTTTCCTCAAAACGCAATTTTATAGCTACAAGTAGCGTTTTTTTAACAATGCAGCAAACATTTTTAAATATCTTTAAAAAAATACTTTAATGTCTTTAAAGCATTAATAGATTTTTTCTTTTGTTTAGTAGCCTACATTTAGAAATTTAAAAATCTAGAAAAGATGATGCTGTATTGGCTGTGACTAAGCACAGCGGGTTTAGATAGGCCTACCATCTCTTTGTTTTTTTTTTCTTTCTTTTTTTTTTATGTAAAGAAAACACTGTACTTTATTATTATTATTATTATTATTATTATTATTATAATAATAGACAAAGACTATTTAAAAAAATAACGTTATTAACCGTTATTTTTTCTAATCGAACCGGTTTCGGAACGTTAATAATACAGAGAAACGCAGGAACGGAAACGTTAAAATATTGATTCTGCTCGGAGTGAACCGATTGACTTTTTTTTCCCATTTTCAAGCCCTGAGTCTAATATAAGTCAAAGATTGCATATTTTTGTTTTGACTGATTCATCATTAAAATGCAGTGGTTGCCTCTAATCTCAAATGGCAATGAAAAATAAAGGTGCAGAGTGAAGAATATGCAAATGTTATTTTATGTGATTTTTCAATTTCTGTACCTGAACATCTAAAAACATAAAAACTAAAGTGTCATTTCATTTCTATCTATATTTTATTGTGCTATTACTTGTAATTTGTTCATGTGTTCTTATTTACTGGCGGTTCACTTGTCTTTAATAATGTCTGAACTATGTTTGAATATATTTATTTATAGCTAGTGGTTTTTGCTGTGGTATCAAAATTGAAATCGAGAATTGTAAAATTGAATTGGTATCTAAAATATTGGTGTCATATAAGCTTATTTATTGGAATACAAGATAACATAGATCAAAAACAATGATAACAGCAACTACTTTATTTTTGTGTCAGGGCCAGAGAAAATGTTGTCAGGCCAAGTAAAAATTTGAACCACTGGCCCAACCGGGCCAGTAGAAAAAATCCTTAATGTTGAGCCCTGAATAGGCACAAGTATTAAAAAATAAGTACTAGTTCTTAATGAATGAATACTAATATATAAAGAATGTTGTTTACACTTCATTTTAAGGTGTCCTTGTTACAGTGTAAATATACATTTAAGTACAGAGTAATATTAATTAACTACATATACTTACTATATGGTTAGGGTTAGGATTAGGGTTTGGCTCAGGGTTACCTGCATGTAATTATGGATAATTTATTGTTATTATTATAATAAGTACATGTAACTTGTAACAAGGACACCATAAAATAAAAAAAAAAAAAAAAAAAAAAAAGTGTTATCAAAATGTTTTCTAATCATAATTTGATACATACTAGTCAGAACTGATTGACTAGTTGATATCTAAATGACATCAATTGCAAAAATTAAATGAGTTACTAGTAACAACTGAATATTTACAAGTATCTATTGAAATAAGTACTAATGTCTAATAAATAAGTAGTATCTATTTACATAGTAGTATCGAATGAATAAGTACTAGTATCTAATAACTAGTATATAATGAATAAGTACTAACATCTAATAAGTAGTATCTATTTAATATGCATTTAATAGCCTACATTCTAGTGTCTATGTAATAGGTACAAGTATCTAATGAATGAGTAGCAGTCTGATATAAGTATGTAATGAATAAGTACTAGTACCTAAAGAATAAGCACTAGTAGCCAACAAATAATACTAGTATCTAATATAATAGATAACAGCAGCCAAAAAATAAAATATGAAAACAGACAGGCCTACTAGTACGTTAAATGTTAAAACAGCTTGCCATACACAGAGAGCTGTAAAGTGTGACCTCGGACACAGCATGTGCATGCAATAACCGAAAGGAACCCAAGCACAAAATCTTGATCTAAAAGTTCAATCCGACTGCAAGAAAACTTTGTTTATCTGCGGTCACCGTGTTTAACGCACTCATAAACACACAGCACTGCAGGAGCGACAGCGGCTGTGCAAATTCACACTTTTCATTGTCGTCACTTACTGACGTTAATAATGCAAAGAATTGGCTGGATGACGCCAAGCGTGGCCATAAATGGGAGTGGAGTGAAGCGGTTCACTGTCTGTAATGAGATGCATGTTTGGCAGGCAGTTTCCTGTGTGGTGAGCGCGCTTTACGCACGGCACGGCGAGAGATGACGGGACGAATATCTCCGAGACATTTGATGGAAGCTATTGAACAGCCACTCGCCGGTATTAGAGCCGAACTCTCGCCAACTCGGCCTGCGTGAACCCGCTGCCCTGCTTGCAAAATATGACGTTAGGATTTTATTGAAGCGAGGTTATTCAGTACAGAACAATAATTTAGTACAGAATAATAATTTTAGCCATGTTTTATTGAAGTCACCAGCTAGCGGTATTATTAGGGTGTTTGTACGGTGTATAGCATTTTTTTTGAAAGCACACACCCTGAAAGCATGTCGTAAAAGCGATAAATTATCATGTTATTCTGAGTTTTTATCCTGATGGTGAGAAATGTCGTGCAACAAGACATTTTGCCAGTCACAATTTTTGTTGCATCGTGCTGCTTAGCTACACCCAAAGAAAGAAATAATACAATTAATTTCAAACAAAGAAGATACATTATAATATTATAATACCCAATATATAATTAAAAATTTTACAACTAAATTTATAACATTTAAATTTTAAAATAATTTTGTTTTTAATTATATTTTACATAATTTTATTATTTATTCATTAAACATTTATTATATAAATAGTTAAATATTTCGCACATTTCTAGCAAAATCTCTTTACCATAATGCAAAATAATCAAATAAATAAAATATTGCATTGCAGAAGGCTATTTTATAATGTAATCCATTATTGCAGTAGATCAAAAATGATTGTATTTACTGTCATAATTACAGTTAAGTCTCATCGGTTCACAGTTATGCTTCACATATATGCATACACACACACACACACATCACAGTATTCATGTAGAATATATTTGCTAGAAAATTGCTAAAAAATTTTTGCAAGAAAAAGGTTTATGGTCAGTAAGATTACATCTCTTCTGCTCGCCAAGGCTGCATTTATTTGATCAAAAATGCAGTAAAATTCTGAAATATTAATACAATTTAAAATACCTGTTTTCTGTTTTGATATGTTGGAAAATGTAATTTATTCCTGTGATGAAATGTTGAATTTTTAGCATCATTGCTCCAGTCTTCAGTGTCACACGATCCTTCAGAAATCATTCTAATATGCTGATTTGCTGCTCAAGAAACATTTTATTATTATCAATGTTGAAAACAGCCTTGCTGCTTCATTTTAATTTAATTCAATTAATTTATTGCATCCTTGCTGAATAAAAGAATTCATTCAAATATATATAGGCATCAAACCTTTGAATTATATTCTATAAACACGTACATAAAGACATTCACATCCCTATAGTAAAACCAATCATTTTTGAAAGATACTCAATATTTCTCTCAGCGTTTTGTTAATACATCATGAAGTCTAGCATGTTTGAAGCGCAGAAGGAAAAAAACAAAACAAGCGAAAGGAATTCTGTGTCATGACTGAAGCGCTGAACTCGGCCGAGTTTTTGATGTGGCCTCCACAAACAGGCTGCCAAACTACAAGAGGATGATGCGTTTCATAATGCGCGGCCCGTCTCTGGGGAGCGTCTGCTCTCAGAGGACAAAAATGCTCACGTACATCTATTCATTATCAAAAGAGCTCGGCTATATTTGTACCCAATCCGTGTCACGCTGCCTCGCACACACACACACACACGCTCGCAGCTGAGGGCTCTGGCCTGTTGTCCATCACATGGCCCTGAGACAAACACAATCTGGGGTTATGACATCAGAGCAGGCCACTGTTAGATCACACGTCACCGATTCACCACATGTGCTCCCATCACAAGAACATCATGGGAAAATGACCAACAGCTGCCGAGCGCTCACTCTCCAAAGACTTCAAACGCTTTAAACAATTACCCAATCTTTGTCTGGAACTAGATACATATGTTACAAATGTAATCCTTAAATATATAATCATAATATAAATCAAAATAAAATAAATTTATCCTATAAACATAATGAATGATACAAGTATGAATAAATAAAACAAATATATAAAAGGTACAAAAGGCACTGACAAATAAATAAACGGCTAAAAAGAAAAAAAAAAAAGATATGTATTTTTAAGTTTAATTGTTCATTTAAATGTTGTCATTTTTTAATTTTAATTAAAAAAATTTTTTATATAGTGCTGTCAAATGATTAATTGCGATTAATCACATCCAAAATAAAAGTTTTTGTTTGCATAATATATGCATGTTCTGTTTATATTTATTATTTATATATATATATATATATATATATATATATATAAATGCAAACACATACAGTATATATTTAAAAATATTTACATCTATTTACATGTCTATATTTATATTCATATAATTTATATTATAAATAAATATACTTAATATAAAAATAACATTTTTCTGAAATATATACATGCATGTGTGTGTATTTATATATGCATAATAAATATACAGTACACATACATATCTTATGTAAACAAAAACTTATTTTGGATGCGATTAATCACGATTAATTGTTTGACATCACAAATTTTAAATTTTAGTATTAATTTTAATATTTAATATATATATATATATATATATATATATATATATATATATATATATATATACACACACACACACACGTACATAAAAAGTAAAATATATAAAGGGACATAAAAAGGCACTGACAAAAAAAAAAATCTATGAAAAATTTTAAAAATAAAAATATTTTAATTAAAAATATATTAAGGTACAAAAAAGCACTGATAAAATAAATGAGAAAATATAATACAAATTATATATACAGAAAGAGAGAGAGAGAGAGAGAGAGAGGCATGACAAATAAAAATAATTGGCAAAATAAGCACTGAGAAAAAAAAAGTACTTATATAGAAAGGTACATAAAAATAAACAAAAATAAATAAATAAAAATGGTGTGTGCTATATAAAGAAAAAAAAAGAAAACAGGCACAAGAGGTACTGACACTAAGTTTACATTATTATTATTATTTTTTTTATTTGAAATATATTTTGGCACAGCTGTAATGTGGTATTAACCAATCAGCATCCAGGAGCAGAACTATTTGCTTTATAATCCACTGCAAATAACAGTGAAGATGTCATGAGGTCAGAGGAAGTCTTTGGGGAGTGAAAGGGCAACAGTGCAGATGGATTTGGCGTTCTCTCAAAGCTGATTGGAGGAACGGAATTAACACGTCCGTCATTTACCCGTGGGGTTTAATGGGAGCCACACTGAAAGGTCTCGTGGATGATGGGATTGCTGGGTGGAAGTGAGACAAAAACAATGGGAAAGGGTGAACAAAGCATCGCTGGCTTGAGTTAGTACTATCACATGTGCATGAGTCATTTGTTCTGTTATGCTAATTCATCACATCACGTGTGATATATCCCATTTGTTTGCACAAAACCAGTTATTGAGTGTTTGTGAGTGTTTTCCCTCTTTCTCTCTCTCTCTCTCTCTCTCTCTCTATATATATATATATATATATATATATATATATATATATATATATAATTTAATTAAAATACCCATTTAGAACTAATTTTAAAAATGCCCCAAAAGAGTAAATAAATCATCCAGACACATTACGACAATGAGAGTTTTCTATACGAAAAGTTTTATTTTTTGTTTTTTTTTAAATGTATTTCTATTCAGAAAGAAATATGATCATTCTTAAAACTTGTCTCACTTAACTCATTGCATATGACGACAGCTGTCACTCACACCCTGTAAATGACATCAGAAAGCAGCCTCAAAACTAACCTAAATTCAATCACAGAGTGAGAGCGAACAAGGCTGGACAGGAAATGACCCACTGGACCAATCAAGACAGGTTTAGGAGTCACATGACCCGACTGACGTCAGCACAGGGGTGTTGTGTGACCTGCATGCAAATGAGAGGCGCGTTATTCAGTAATCTTTCAGAATGAACATCTTTCAGTCGCGCAGCAGACACTCGAACCGCTGCGGCTGCATGTGTTTCGCATTAACAGGAAAACTCGACACCTTCTGGAGTCAAAGTTCCTTCTCCGAGCCGCCGCTCATGCGGTTTACAACGGGTTCTGCTCAATACAAGCAGGGAAGCCCAGAAGATATTGTATTTTAAGTGACACGCATTTGAATTTATTTATCTGACGAGTACATTAATATCATCAATCTGCGGTCGCTGCAAAATCCTGACCGGCATTCTGCCGGCATCCAAACACTTACTTCACACATTCTTCGGATTGCAGCCGTAATGTTTCTCAGACCAAAGAATGGTGGAATAACTGCCTTGATAACCGCGGCCAATCGTCTCCTCAGCCCCCACGGTTACGGCATTAATAAATCAAGAAAGACGCCTTCAGAAGCCTCGTGCTGCGGACAAGCAGAAACGCAGCAGTGGGCTCGGGGAGTCTGGATAAATGAGCCGTTCTGACAAGACGTTGCATTGCTCTTCAAGCACTGGGCTGGAATTACAGCCTCAATATTCTTGAAATTCATTAAAAGCATTTTTTTTTGCCTTGTTCCCACAACTTCCAAAAACAAATGCGACCCGAGTGACCTCAGAGCTACGATGAGTTCTGATCTTAATAATCGTTTTATTTTTGCTTGGATATGACAACTATGTGATTGCTAAACTACAGTTAATATCAAACTTTTACTTTTGGCTAAGTTTAAGCCACACATTTTCTGATTTTTGTAAATTCCAGTGGTCAAATGATGGGTGGCCTCTCAGTTTTCTGTATTATTATAGTTACCTGACTAGTGAATGTCCACAAAACTGGAAGACTTTCTGAATGTATGTAAGCGGTAAACTATTTTAAGAGGGAAAATTTAAAAGATGAAAAAGAATAATTAAGGAGAATCAATAAATTATAACAAATGTCTTGCTATTGTGTGAATAAAACGTAATCATGTAATCAATAAAGAAGTAACTCTAGTCTGATTACAAGTATTTTAAAAAGTAATCTAATTACAAGTACTTAATTTTTGGAATCTGATTACATAATCCAGATTATATGTAATCAGTGCTTCCCAGCACTGGCTATGTTTCATTCATTTGCGTATGGCCTTTTTTTCATTCAGTCTCTACTGAATGTGTCCTGTATGTGCAATTGTGTGCTGTCACAGTAAACATGTCATGTGCATGGGCGACTTTATATGCACTGAATACATTATGTCCTAAAATTAAAAATGAACTTTACTGAATTTTGAACTCAGTAAGAAGTGGTGTCAGACATAATCATGATTGATCATTGTTTACATTATCAGCCATTGGTGTGTCATTTCAGAAAACTTGTGCACATCCCTATTAATAGTCCTGCTATTATAAGTAGCTGTTGTAATGCCTAAATATAACAATGAATTTGAAATAACTCAAATTCATTACATTTTTCCTTTCCATTTGGAATTTAAAACAATACTGAGGTTATCCACTCTTTAAGGAGTTATTTACGATGATTTTTAAGAAGATTCTTTTCAAGTTTTAAGAACAATCTTAAGAAAAAAAAAAAGAAAATTCTTCATTTTTGGGAAAACAAAATATTCTTATTTTTTTTTCTTAAGTTAGAAAATAAGAAGAAAATGGCAGTTAAGAAGAAATTTCTTAAGAACGTTTCATGAATCTCAATGTTCTCAAAATGTTTGCACAAACAAACAAACAAACAAACTGTGTTTACTTATCAGTCATGGAATGTTTTTTCTTAAATGTTTCAGTTGGATTCTTTTTAAATATTACTAAATGTTTTAAAACATTCAAAATGAATGTTACTGCAATGTTTGCAAAAGTATGAAATGGAATGTTTCCTAAACATTCATAACCAACAACAACAACAACCAAAAAAAAAAAAAAAAAAAAAATCATGGATGTTTTGAATGTTGAGAGAATATTTTCATAACCTAATGGGAACGTTAGCAAAATGTTCTTGGAACTTTTTTTTTTTTTTTAGCTGGGTAAACATGTTACTTGGGTTTAGGGGTTGTTGAAAAAATGTTTAAGCATCAGAATTAGCAATATTAATAGTGACTAAATAATGTTTTAGTGCACACAGAATGATACATACAAAAACAAGTCGCATGGCAGAACACAGAAAGACTCATTGTGCTACATCCACAAAGCAATTAATAGGCTCTAGAAAGAGTTTGTTTCTATGCATGAGGTTTTCTTAATGCAATATTACTGAACTCTGGCACTTTTGGCAAACACCTGTAAGAGGCAGCCACCTTTTCCGATAACTCTAAACGCGTGGGATGCTAAGAACGAGAGGTTTACCCGCTGCCAACCTCGGTGAGATTGATTGACTCGTTGTTTCCACACATGAATCCCTTGAAAAATGCACAATCCAATATTCTCAACTGACCAACACTGTGCATCAGCCGACGCGGGGCTCGCAATGCACTCCGAACGCCTTGAATTTCAACCCAAATCCTATAAAAACCTGTTTCTTGTTTGGACTAAATGGAGCTAAGCCACATTCTCCATGTGTTTCCAGAACCAGGTTTTGGAAGAGGTTAACGCTGTTGTTTGATGTTTTTGCTGGGTTACACCACAGCCAAGAGTTCTGCCACTCGCTCAAACTCTTTAACTTTACAGCAATTTAGCCGATACCTAGCAAAAACGAATGTGAAAACTTGACCCGAGCTGACTTCTCGCTCGCGCTCAAGCCGTGTCATCTTAAAACATGAATCCTTTTATAGGAAAACAAAGCTGGGGTCGTATTTAACCAGAGATGTTCTCCAAAAGTGAAGCCGGCACCATTGCTTACAGTCTCAAATCCCAACACAGACAGCTCCTACAAAACAAGAAGGCATCAAGGAGAAGAAACGCAGAGGGTTCGATATTTATAGCTTAACACCAAAGCCTGACAGACACTGTCAAACAGCGATAAAAATGAGATGCTTTGTCAACACTCTCGGGTTTGCGCTACGTTAGCATTTGTCCTTACTAAAACAAAAATTTATGCCGGACTAAGTGTCTCATATCTGACAGTAGTCCAGGAGAGTTTGGATTGTGTTAGCATAATTGTGAAGGGCCTGAAAACATTTCGTAGAGACATGGAAAACTAACTGACAGGAAGAGGAACGAGGCCAAGATTCTCTCACACTCGGTTATTTGACTTGTTGTCCTTCTGGACGTCCAGCGTTTCTACTCGGTGGAACGCTCCATTACACGTCTGTCTGTCCCACTGGCACTTTGCGAGAAGAGCAATGTAAACACGGTGTCTGAAAGTGTTTCTTCTTCCCGTCCCAAGAGCAGCTGTGAAGCAATTTTAGATGTTTTGGATAGGGGCGAAATGAAGAAAAGTCAAAGGAACAAGAATCTTTGGATGTGAAAGACATGGTTGGACAGCTTGCAGGGGTTATCTGATGATTAATGGACTGTGTGCGCGAATGTCCACCGCTGCCAAAGTCCTCTTTACACCGGCTTTGTTTACACTGATCACTTCCACACGCCAGCCGACCGCCTGCAGATCGGAGGACGTCACAGACGATAATAAAAGGCAAAAGGTAAGAATGAAACAAGAGATTATGTTAGCGAACAAATCATTCTTGCTCACTGACTCACATTTTGTTCACCGAGGTCTGAACGAGATGAACGAACTGCATGAACTGGGACGTCTGATTCATAAAGGAGGACCTGAACGCGAGAGGGCATGACTGTCATGTCACTATCGTTCACAGCAAGCAGAGAAAGAGGGCGGAAGAATTACGAATGTGTAAAATTGACTGATGACCACAGCCAATTAAAGTGACATGAGCATGCCATTGAGACTCATAATGAATTCGTTTAGACTATTATTGTATTTTTCTACAGCATGATGAAGTCAAGCTGAGCAGTTGACAAGATGGAGGGGCAAAAACTGACAGATCTGTGTCATTATTTGTAGGGTAAACTCCTACAGTATGATGTTTAAACACTCTAGATCTGCAGACATGCAAATTTTGATGATGTATAAAAAGACTCTTAATACGATCTTAAGAACCAATTGAATGACTCACTATCACACACACACACACACACAAATGTGTTATATGTAACAAAATACGTTGTCAAAAATGAATCAAATAAGAGCATCCTGCAGACAGGGCCATTGACAAATCAGTGAACAAATCTGAATGAATCTTTTGGGTGAACAGATTCAAAATTATTCAAGTCACTGGATTGAATCAAAAAATGTCAAGTGTGATGACTGAAGAGCAACCTGCAAAAAGAGCCACTGACAAATCAGCAAACAAATCAGAATGTATTGTTTTGGTGAACACATTCAAAGGATTCAAGTCACTGGACTGAATCAGGAACTGTTCGCAAATGGAATGAACTGAATAAGAACAACCTACAAAAAGTGTCATTGACAAATCAGTGAACAAATCTGAATGAATCTTTATGGTGAACAGATTAGAAGTATTCAAGTCACTGGACTGAATCAAAAACTGCTCTCAAATGCAATGAACTGAATAACAGCAACCTGCAGAAAGGGACACTGACAAATCAGTGAATGAATTTGAATGAATCTTTTTGGTGAACAGATTAAAAAGTATTCAAGTCAATGGACTGAATCAAAAAAATGTTGTCAAAAAAGGAACTGAGAGTAACCTGCAGAAAGTGAATCAGCGAATCAACCTGAATTAATTTTATTTGGTGAACAGATTGAAGGGATTCAAATCACTATACTGAATCAAAAACCGCTCTCAAACATGATGAATTAAATAAAAGTAGCCTGTAGAAAGGGACACTGACAAATCAGTGACTGAATCAAAAACCGCTCTCAAACATGATGAATTAAATAAAAGTAGCCTGTAGAAAGGGACACTGACAAATCAGTGAATGAATCTTTATGGTGAACAGATTCAAAAGGATTCAAGTCAGTGGATTGAATCAAATTTTGTCAAAAAGAACTGAATAAGAGTAACCTGCAGAAAGGGCCACTGACAAATCAGTGAATCAACCTGAATGAATCTCTGTAGTGAACATATTTAAAGGAGCCAAGTGACTGAACAATCAAAACCTATTCTCAAACGCAACATGAATAAGAGTAACCTGTAGAAAGAGCCAGTGACAAATCAGTGAATGAATCTTTTTGGTGAACAGATTCAAAACATTCAAGTCACTGGAATGAATCAAAAACTGCCCTCAAATGCAAATGAACCAAATAAGAGCAATCAGAAGAGCCAGCCAAATCAGAGTTCGTCTTTATGGTGAACAGATTCAAATGATTCACGTCACTGGAATGAATCCCACACCACTCTCCCCAAAAGCAACAATCCGAGTAAGAGTACCCAGATCCTAAATTTTAGCTCTGACGGTGGTTGACGCTCCATTTCTGGGTAAGAACCAAAGCCTGAGGCTCTCGAAAGCGGCCACAGGAACGAGGAGATGGCTTCCACATGGGGTCCACCTCTCTCGCGCACCTCACTTCCTCTCGGACTCGAAAACAATGTGTCCAAAATCAAGACCAGAACACAAGTATGACGACTAATAGTATGCTACGCTATGTGCTCACTATTAAAGGCCTGTTGCTAAGTCTTCCTGGAGCTCGTTTACAATTTAATGCACGTTAAAGTGATTTCGGTCAGAACAAAATGCCAAAATTGGGCAATTTCGAGTTCATGACCAATACTAACTAGCGTCCGCCATGATTCTTCAATTAACACATTCAAATATGTGGTGACATTAACGAGTGCTCATCTCAAAAACACAATCACTCCAAAATGACAAGAATGCAGCATAAAATGCTTGAAAAGATGTCTTGAAAACCCAACAAAACTGCAAACTCAAGAAATGAGAATCAAAGACAATCACCTACATGCTACACTTATTAACACATGTGCCGTTTTGTATAACCAGGCCCGGGTGGAAATGAAAAGAAAACCGATTAGCCAAGCAATTCATTGGCTTTTGTTGTGTAGCAGGCATGTTTTGTGGGCTAACAAAACTTGCTTACTCGGGTAAGACAACAACAGCAGAAATCTGGATGAGTCACTGCGGCACTGCAGCATGAATTAATCTGCAAAACACTGCATTCAGAGCACGAGTGTTTATCAGGAGCGCATGCAACATTTGCTGTGGATGAGTAACTGCTAGCGTGGAGCAAACCCCTACCCTCAACCCCAAACGCCAAGCTAGATATATGCAATATGGCAATCTGTTACATGGCAGAGTGTGTTAGAGACAATGCCAATGAAAAATGTTTTGGGGCCTTTTTGTGACAAAAGGAGATATAATTAGTCTGTAAATACACCATCTTCATGTATTTTGGGATGAAAACACTTTCTGGAAAAGTGAAAGATTTAGTCAGCTGTTCTAGCATGAGCGAAGGTCAGTTAAGGCATTGTTGGCTAACATGATGTTTCTGGTATTTATGGGGTGCTATTTTTCACTCATATACATATGTGAAAAAATCTTTATATATTAAATATATTTAACATTTAAAATTGTTTATATAATAATTATTAATCATTTAAAATATTATAAATACTACTATTATTATTATTATGAGTTTTTATATGAAGTAAAAACATATACCACCAGGTCTTTTTAAATACCATTTATATATATATATATATATATATATATATATATATATATATTTTAGTGGTGTCAAACGATTAATCGCGATTAATCGCATCCAAAATAAAAGTTTTTGTTTACATGATAAATGTATGTGTACTGTGTATTTTTATTATGTATATATAAATACACACATACAGTATATATTTTGAAAATATTTACATGTATTTACATTTATATATTTATATTTGTATATTTTATATTACATATAAATATATTTAATATATAAACACAACATATTCTTCTTAAATATATACATGCATGTGTTTGTATTTATATATGCATAATAAATCTAGACATTATACGCACTTATATTATGTAAACAATAACTTTTATTTTGAATGCGATTAATCGCGATTAATCGTTTGACACCACTAAAATATATATATATATATATATATATATATATATATATATATATATATAGTATTTAAAATATTGACAATAAAAAGGTTATTTTACATTAACTACAATTGCCATGAGATTGACTGGTATTTATTTATATAATTAAATAATTTTATAAATATTACTATCATCAATTATTTATTTTTAGATAAAATTTATTTTTTAGACATTTCTGTCATGAGGTTGACAAATTACATTATAAATAAATTACATATATAAAATAATAATTATATTTAATGATAACATTTCCAATAATAACAATACATTTTACAGTAAATCATTTCCTTTTTTCATGAAGTTGACAGGATACACACACACAAAACAATATTTGATATTCTACTATTATATATATTTATTAAGCACCTTGAAGTTGGATGATCCTGGACACTAGTGTTGTAATATTCAATTAATGCTACTGTCAAGCCATTAAAGAAATGTCAACCCTGACATAATTATTTCTCAGCATATATTAACATGCATTCGTTTAGTTTGAAATGCCGCAACGCAATTAATACTTAAACAGGGTCTTAAAGAAAATTCAAAATATTAAAATATTACAGTAATTTAATTTTGTAAAATGGCCTTTTCAAAAATGCAAATAGCACCGATTTCACAGAATGACCCATTTATAAGATCACTAGGGTGTTTTTAGTGATTCTGACAGTACAGACAAAATTGTCCATCTTAAAGCACGCCAATCACAACAGTCGTCCACATTTCTGTTGCTCTGGCAAGCGCCGAACCCTTCGAAGCCATCGATGTGATTGCGGGTCTAATTATTAGCGAGGCTCAGTTCCACAGAGGTTTGGGGCTCCGCGCAGTCGGTTCGCTCTCGAATGCATGAGAAAACTCTGCTCTCGCCGAGGGACCATGTGAGAAACATTTAGACGCATGACGTGAGAAGAGCCAATTCACAGCCAGCTCTGGTAATCTATCAATCTGTAGTCGCCTCCAAGTGCGAAGTCTTACACAATGGGCTTTAATTCACAACAGCGCTTCAGCGACAAAAAATTAGTTCTAGAAGGTGAAAGACGGAGAGAAAAGCAGAGATGTCGGACCACACAGAGCGCAACGTTGGACCAGATATCCGATTGCATCTCCGTTGCCTACCGAAGCCTGAATCTTCTGAGGCTTTCCTCTGACCTGATTTCAGACGTGCAAAACACTCGCTCTCTGCTGGATGCGGTTTGTGTTGCAGACTGATGTTGAAGCAGCAATTAGAGCACCGCAAGAAAAATAGTTAGAGAGAAGTGTCAGTCAAAACCCTGGTGTCTGACCAAAAAGAACAAACTGCATGAGCCGTATCTCTAATAGAACAAGAAAATACAAGCTCAGAGAGATGCAGACTAAAGCTACTTATTGCAAGCGTGCATTTCACTGCTCTCAGCTTCAGTCTTGCCTGAATACATGAGAATCCTGCAAAAGCTAAAAGCTTCTGACCTTTGAAAGCTGACAAGCATCGTTTCTATAATTAATATATGATGGGGCCCAAAAGTCTGAGGCCACAATAACTAAGTCTAATAAGACGACAATAAAAAAAGTAAGATTTTGAACATTTAAAATAACAATAAAAAATGATTAAATTAATTAAATATTTATAAGAAATGTTTATAGGTCAGTAATCAAATCCGAGTCAATTTTAATTTTTCCACTGAAGCAATGTGCATAATATAATGATATAATATAATATAATTAGAAAATATAAATTTTTATTGCTGGTCTATTTTGGAGTCAACTGTACATTGCATGAAAATTTATATTAATGAAATGATAATTACATTACTGAATGAATAAAGATGTATAATTTTGAACATTTTAAAATAAAATAAATAGACTCATAATTACTAAGAAATATTTTAGATTCTGCACTATTTACAAGGTCAGTAATAAAGTGCAAATAATATATAATATAATATATGAGAAAAAATAATATATTAAAAATATAATTTAGGTCTATTTTGGACCCCACTGTTTATTGCAGTGTATGAAAACCATTTATATGAATAAAATGCTAATATAATTACATTAATGAAGTGTATTTCTCTGTGAGTCTCACTCCATTAAAAGCGGAGCAGGAATTCAGTTTGGTCTAATGTGCTTCATGCTGGAGGCTCTTGAACTGATGATGTCAGTGAGAAAAGCAGAAATTGAAAACATTAATTGACAGAACTACTGCAACACAGCTTCTGCAGAGGATGGTGAAGTTCCTGCATCATCTGTCACAGATCTGCATGGGTTAAAGGTCTTAAAAAGGTAGTTTTCTAACTGTAATCATAAGCCATGATAAATGTTGCTTGATTAAAACTGCTTTGGAGCCAGAATCAAATCCTTACAAAAAGTAGTAGTTTGCATTTAAAGGAATGACTATTACATTTCCATGTTAACTACAGATATATCACTGCCATTAAAGTCGCTCTAAAACAAGAAAGCTAAAAGAGTTAATCTGCTATAACAATGCTTGTATGACTAACGAAATATTGCCTCAGCTCACAGCAAAATGACCTTCTTTTGTATTTCTTTATTGTTCTATAGCACTTTTCCAGACACACCGTTGGAAGCTCCAACTTCTCGACTAGAATAGAATGCAGCACAAAGACTTAAAGAAACATGAATAGTTTGCATATAAAAATACAAATCTACTATTATCCCAAATATTTTTCTTTTAAAAATACATAAAAATAAAAAGGTAAATAATAGTAAATGAATGATAATATTGCATTAATAAATAAAATAAAACATGATGTATATTGAACATTTTAAAATGAAAAACATGACTTAAAGTACTAAAATATATTTAAGACACATAGCATAATACAATATAATATAATAAGAAAAATGCAAAAATAAAATACCAATAAAATGAAATTAAATAAATAATAATAAAAAATAATATATCCACTGTATATTTCAGTGTATGAAAACATACATTAATTTATAAATGTATTTATTTATAATTCTTATTAATTTCAAACATTGACAATTTCATACATTGATAATAATTTCATAAAATAATAGATAAATATAATAAATTGTTGTACTGGCTTGAACGGCACAGATATTCAAAGACCACATAGATATTAAACAGCCATCTCTCCATTTACAACCCCTGCATCCCCCCCCCCCCAAAAAACAAACAAACTGTCAACAAAACTGTTAATATGTGATAAGTTTCCTATGCACAAGCCATATATCTTTCCTCTAAATGCATGTTATTGGTTTAGTTTGCAATGCCTTTTCTTTCACTTGATTGGCCTTGACTGGAAGAACTTGGCGTACTAATTACAAAACAGCAATAAATCTCCCCAATCTTTGGTGGCTTGCCATGTGCTCTAAATAAACAGCGAATGTGAATCTACAACTCAATCTTTACAGCTCAACGGTCTGAGCGCAGAGCTGCCTCCGGGGTTTGTGGGAAAAGTGTGATGTCATCAAGGCCGCTGCGGTCCTCCTGAGAGTCAGCCTCTCTTGTTCTAATTAGGGGAAGACGGCTATAATTTACCCGGTCCAGAAATGAAGCGGCCATGGGGTGTTTCAGCAACCTACAACTGCCGTACAATGACGCAAATGCCCCGCTTTACTGTCACTCGACGATCACTCCTCATGTATCACTTACAACAGCTGTTATCAACATCCAGACTATCCCAATGGAATATTCTTCTCCATAAGCCAAAGACGCCAAGAATGAGAGAATCGCTTCCTTATCTGAGGGCCGACGGACGAAGCTTGTGTTTGTTTGCAGGAGAAACGGAGCAAAACAGGCCCTGCTCGAGTTTCATAAATCACTCAGCGTTTTACACAACGTTCTTGGCTTCGGACGGGAAGCCAAACAACTCGCGCACAAAGATTAGAAATGCATCCAAAACAACAATTGGCTGCGACGTTGAATAATCAGATTCAATCCAGTTGATAAGATGCAGGGCTGTATCTCCATCTGACTTGCGGAGAGAGGTTCATAAATCGCAGCAGTGACGCTTTCAAGGACAGAGGGAGGGAAAACACGAGCCGATCCCAGGCTGCTTTTACACTGTCACACAATAAAACAAACAGTCTTGGTGCCATACGTCTGGCAAAGACACCAACTTAGTCAGACGCTAAAAATAGACAGTCAACCGGTCTAACAGAGTCCTGCTGGATGCAGAAATGGGACTGTTACTTTAAAAATGTATTCCAGTAGAAATGACTGTTTATTAACAAGAAATGAGTTACCTAATCCAGTTATCACAATATGAAAGTAGCATCCAATTACATGCAACTACTTCTGAATGAACAAACGGCCTCAATTCAAGACATGAGACAAGTGACATCAACTAGGTATGATGAATCGATTGTTATAATGTGCAGAAATTAATTAGGAGCCAATCACCGAAAGTTACATCTGTTGCTTTTTCTTTATGGGAGTCAATGGCAATTCTATGAACCGCAGGTAGCAGAATGATGAAATTTGGTACACTTCTAGTGGTATGTCTGAACAGTAATCTGACCAACTTTGGGGTCTCTAGAACCAACTGTATTGCACCACCGCTGGTTCCAAAATGCACTTTTCAAATGGTTTTATCTTTTGAATCCTTTGGAAAAACGCAACAATTTGTTTCTCCCTACACTGAAAAAGGTGCATATGCCTTGTCGTTACTCTAAAGAACATTTTATACTTGATCCGTCTTGTCATTGAGCTAAAGTAAATTATTTAGTTAACTGGAAGTAAAACTAATTTTTGTTGGTGTAATTTAAACTATTTGCTTCACATCAAATCAAAAATTTTATGTTCTGTGAAAACCACGTGGCCACTGACGTCATCGAGACTCAGTTTGAGAATTTTCTGATCGACGGCCATCTTGTTTCCCCACATCAAGATCACGGATGACACGCACTTCCACAATACCAGTGAGTAATTATACAAATAACTTTGAGTTTATTGTTATTACAGTTGATATATATGTACCAAAGATGCCGTAGCCATTCGTACAGCTATTGTATCTATTGGTTTTCTTTCTTTCTTCTTCTTTAATGGGAATCAATGGCAACTCTGTGAACCACAAGTGGTGGTCAAGTTTTTTTAGTGGTGGCCAAATTTGAGGTCTCTAAAACCAACTCTATAAACTACCACTAAAAACGCTATAGGCCCTATTGTATCTGTTGGCTTTTTCCTTCTTATGGGAGTCAATGGCAACCCTATGAACCGCAAGCAGGAAAATGATGAAATTTGGTACACGTCTAGTGATATGTCTGAATAGTAATCTGACCAACTTTGGGGTCTCTAGATCTAACACTGTAGCGCCTCCACCAATTTACACAGATGGAGATCACATCCCATAGTTTACATAATTGTCACTGCCAACACTAAAATACAAAAATTACCACCAAAAACGCTGTAGGCCCTATTGTATCCGGGGGTTTTTTTTATGGGAATCAATGGCTACCCTATAAACCGCATGTAGGAAAATGATGAAATTTGGCAGACTTATAGTGGTGGTCCTGAATAAGTAATCTGACCAAATTTGAGGTGTCTAGAAAAAAAACTTTAGAAACCACCAGTTCAAAAATTCACTTTTCAAATGGTGAAAAAAAGAAACAGTTCCCCAGACAATGATCAACATGATGCATCAATTACCATTTGTTTCTGCCTAACAAAAATCTGTGGTACAGTGAGACACTTGCAAAAGGAGTGAATGGGGATGCTGAAATATTGATATTTCTGTAGTAAAGTCACAAGAAAAACAACACAAGTGTTTTAACATGCTTTTAGTGTGAAAATGAATTACTATTTCTTTTGTGCAATTATATCCAATTTTACAACTTTGTTGCCATGACAACAACATCATATGCAGTAAAACCCTATAATGAGTGTTCAAATGATGATTTAAACTGTTTTACAGTGCCAGTTTTAACAGATTAATTAATGCAATTGCTTTTATAAAACTTAAACAGTTATTTAACAACTACAATTAGTTTTAGCACACTGGGCTCCTCTTCCACTATGTAAGAAAAGCTGAAATCACTAAAAAAAGAAAAAAATTCCAAAATTCAATGCTTATTTATATATTTTTGGTTGAACATGTAGATCACCTGTATGTGTGGTGCACTACGTCTCACTGCATCTTTTCAGTGTTAAAACACTACTCGCATTGCTTACTGTACAATACAACATATAGAATGGTGCAGAAGCAAGCAAAAAAGGCATTTTACTGTAACAAAATAATACACAAGGTCAGATGGTAAATTCATTTAGTCGTAATGTAGCAATCAACGTAGTACTCTAAATGGTGGCTCATTTTGTCTGTCGGGATCATACTGCTGTCTTTCTTCTTTAATCATAAAAATGGAAACCTGCTTACAACCTCCTTTTCTACAAAATTTGGCAAGATGATTGCATATTTATGTGACTAACGGAACATCGATACCTTTTCCTATCCTGATTATGTAACACAGGTCCAAGTATTCTGTTACTCCTCAAGTCTGGCTGTACGTGACGTTGTTGAAAATGGAGGCACTCTTGAACTCTGATGTATTAATCTGTCAGAGCAGGAAAGGAAAGTCAAAATAAAGTTACATCCTGATTCCGGATGATTCAGGAATCCAATAACCTACTGGTTTCATTTAATCAAACAAAATCAAAGCCTTTAAACTGGCTCCAATGATGATGATATGTTGGGGAAACCAACAATAACAAAAGGAGACGGAGACAGAAAGGTCAGATCACTGTAAAGCACGACTGATGCTGAGGGAACTCGGATTTGAGTGATGCTTTGAGACCAAGAGACAGTTGCTCTGATCCAAAACCCATCGAGTTGGCTACCGAGACAGCATTTTAAGGAATCATAGGTGCACTACTGAAAAGTATCAAATTAAAAAAAGACATATTTATGTCCTTAATGTATTTTTATGCTTAGAGTGACATGTCATTAGCTTTGTAACCAGCTAATGGCAAAATCTCCAATGCAATCCACATAAAGATCAGTGTTATTATTAACTAAAACACACAAAAAAATAAAAAAAATATATTAGATTAAAACTTAGTTATTGAAAAGTTGCTTCAGCAGCTAACTGCAAAAAACGTAACTACTAAAATTAAAACTGATAGAAATGCTAAATATAAACTTAAACGAAATTAAATATAAAATAAAACTAAAATTACTTTAAAATATGAATAAATGTAAAATATAAATAAATAATATTAAAAAAAGTAAAAAAAAAAAAAAAATTAACCCTAAAACACACAAATATTAGATGAAAAACTTTAATATAAAAATGTTGCCTTGGCAACTAACTCAAAAAAGTTTAAGTAATAAAATTATTGAAACTGAAAAATAAAGTTTAATATTGACTTAAAAAAGGAGCAGTGTTATTAACTAAAAACGTAAATAACAAATATTAGACAAAGAACTTGTAGAAATGAAAGTTACAGAAATTTTGCCCTGGCAACTATCTGAAAAAAAGTGGAAGTACTAAAATGACTAAAAATGTTGACTTCACAATAGGAACAGTGGTATTACTAACAAAAAAATAATTTATACACACTGGAATTAAGCTACAATAAAACTAATATACAAATAACCTAAAATAAGTTGAGGTAATAAAATTACTTAAAGAAAAGTACATATTTAAAGAAACTAATAAAAAAAGCTCACAAAAGAACAAAATTAACTTCATTATAAAACAGCAGTTAAACATAAAATCATAAAGCAACTATTACAATAGTTTATAAATCGCATATAAAGACCTCTATTTCTGTGGCACATGCAGTTGCTGCTTGTCTAGTGTTCCAAATCAGTCCCTCTTTAGGTTTATTTCATTTTGGATGTTGCCTTAGAAGGTAGCTCCTGTAGGACATAAACTAGAGAAGGCAGCTCACTAAGTTTTGAAACTGAGCCGGAATCTGAGAGTGAGAGAGAGCCTGTTACTACAAGAAAAGTGCACTCTTGTTTCCATTAGTTATTAGATATGATATTTCTCTTTTCATCCCTCCCAAAGGCTTCAATGAGACCCACACGAGCACGTCAGCCGTGAGAAACACGCAGGAGGTTCGTCAGGGGAGGAAGCGTGTGAGGGAATGGATGTAAATGGACCCTTAACTGCACGGCAGAATCAGAGCTGGAGTGAAATATACTCTCGCTTGTGCTACAAACAGATTTAGGTCACTTGCTTACCTTCTCTTCAAAGGCCCTGGAGAGAAAGCATTAGCGCTAATGGCATAACAGCGTGAAAACAAAGTCGTCGGACGCTTCGGGAGCTGAATGTAGCCATACCATAATAAAAACATCTATATGTGCATATATATGTGCAATCTGACAGAACAGCACAAACATAAACGCATATGATTTTTCTCCACCAGTAAAGCCATGTACTGTAAAGCAAGTATTCTTTGAATCTTACAAACAACACAATAACATTCAAGAATTTCAAAGCAACTGTAAATGTCATAAGAGTCCAATCCAAACAAACTAACGCTAAAAATAAGCCCAAAACTTCTGTTTAGAAACACCTTTTATATTCAGCATCGCATACTGAGTCATCAGCAGTTAAAACATGCCTTCAGGAAATCTGAGTTCCTACAGACATTCTTTTTAGTGCAGATAACAAGATTGTGATGTGTGCACATTAAACAAAAACATTGGTGAGCACCTTACCTATTTACAGCCCACTTTGCAGAGGAATGAATGCAGGCTATGGATTGGAGCTGTTGTTAAAAATGTGCAGAGCAGAAATGAAAGAATACAGAGGGGGGGAAAAAAAAAAAAAAAAAAAAAAAAAAATTCAATAAAGTCATGCTGCATGGCATGTGTTTGTTAACGGGGTAAATATGTTGATTCAGTATAGATTTATTGTGCTATATTCTGAAATATGCAGGAGAAATAAAAAAAAATAAAAAAAATACAAATTCAAAATATTAATACAAACTATAGTATTTCAAATTAAACTTTTTTCCCCAAACTGTGACACCAAAATAGCAGCTCAAAACTTTTTTTTTATCTTTAAATAAGAAAAAAAAAAAGCATTCTGCAAGAGAAGATGGCCAACACAACACTTTGTATTAATTATTAAATATTGCATGAAGTAATTTATTGAAATTTGCAGTTTTTGGTCTTTGATAAAAAAAAAGAATTGACATTATTAACAGCAAACATTTTTTTTTTTTTTTAAACCGCCTGCAATAGGTTAATTATCCCCCCCAAAAAAGACCAAACAGCCTAATACAGCAAAACCCAAGAAACTTTATTTTTGAAATTCACTTGCACTACTAGTGGTGCAGACATTACACACATTTCCCCTTTAGCGCTATTTCTTTTATTCATTTAAGATCTCACCTTTTTTTCTCTTGGGGGTTTAGCACATTTAGGGCAGGCTGTATTTTCTCTTGAAGAATAAATAAATAAACTAAAGCACAGGAGTCATGTGCAGCTCTGATTATATAGTTTCTTTAGGACAAACAGTCCCATTGTGCACGCTCTGACAGACCGCAGCTGTTGTGTATTACTCGCAATTAAGACACGCTTGTTACTCAGTGGTACGTTATACTATAAAAACTCATTTGGAAAGTCAAACACAGACCCAAATACAAACTACACGTTTGATTATATTGAAGGAGAACGCTGACTACAACGACACCGTTACATGAACACCAAAAAATGCAGCATGAATCCAATGCGCTTGTGCACGAAACAAACACTGCAGCACTTATAATAAACTCCACACTAATAACAAGGTTTCTGCTGGTCTTATGAAGGTAAATTGAAGACTTTAAGATATTAAGACAAAGTAAAGAAAATATGAAGAATACACTATGTTCTCTAAACGTAAATGGGTCAAATATGAAAAAGGGTTTTCAAGCATCAAAAGTTTAATTCAGCTTTAATTTTTTTTCAAACATTAGAATGTGTCCCGTTTAATTTATTGTTTTCTGAGAAGAAAAATAACTATCATACATTTTTGACATGATTTACAGAAGACACCCACTTAAATGTCATTTAGTGTAACGGTAGTTTATCAAAAAATCTTGCCAGGCATATTTATAAAAATAATCAGATGATATTATAATACTATTTCGGCCCCCCAAAACTAATTCATTGAAATTTGAAGTTTTTTGCCACGATCCTTCAAACCTCTAGGTTTTATCCATCTGTCAGTATTTAATCATTTAAAATATAATAAAATTTGGTATGACTTTTTCTTTTATATACTTTAATAAGTACATGTCAGAATAAATGTGTTTCATTTATAAATAAAATAGAAATATATCAGTTAGGCTGAACAAATAAATAAATCTGTATGGCGGAACATTATTTCACCCTCATTTTATTTTCACAAAAGTTAAAGCATTAAAGTAGACACTTTATGTGCATTTCATATGTAAAAAAATATACACATAAATATGTATATTTAATTTGATGTGCACACAAAAATGGGACGTCTCATCTTTGATCCAAATGTCACAATAAGTTGTATTAGCAATATTTCAAGATCTGAAAATACAACTTTCAAAGACCTACATTACTTTTTAATTCATTTTAAATTTATGATTAGAACAAAAACAAATATCTGCCAATGGACTCAGAATAGTTTACTTAACCTAAACTGGAAAACAATTTTTGGCAGATATTTGTTGTTGTTTTAAGCAAAAACTGTTCATTTTGTGCTTTTTCTCCAAAAATAAGACTTATAATGTCATTTTGCATCTCAGGTAAATTTATTGTGACTCAAGGATGTTTAGATATTCATTTTGGAAAACAAAAATATCTAAAACCTTAAATAATACATATTTTAAGGCCTTAAATTTGTGGAAGGACAACTTTTAAGACCTGCAGAAACCCTGAATGAAGATGTGAGCTAATGTAGCATGATTGAAAACCCAAACCGAGTGCGACAATAGTTGAGAACGGGAGAATAAAGTCAAAAACACACTGTCAGGTGTCGACTAAACCAGCAAGTCATATTGGGAGGGCATGTGTGCGGCTCTGACGCTGAGCTAAAGGTCCTGGCAGACGGCCTCCGCGTCAACGCTTGCAAATCTGCCCCAATAAAACGACTCCCAGATGCCCCTGGCCTCCTCACTGCTAATAAACAACAGTCCTGTGTGAGAAACACAAGGTTTATATGGGCTAGAATCAGCATTAGCTGCAAACCTGAAGACTCAACCAAAAAAGCAACTTTTTTTTTTTTATCATTTCAACTTTACTACAAAGACAGAAGCATGATCTATAAGTCAGGAACAAGGGATTATTATTAAGTACATGATCTAAGAAGCACCATCATTATTGATCCTATAGTTCTCCTATGTGCATTAGCCTAAACGCTAGTGTTAGCTTTAGCACCATTACGTTGAGATGTCTATACACTCCTTGGCTTGAGCAGAACGCACAAATGGCGCAGACGGAGGACGATAACATCCCATCATCGTCATCAGTAGGTGGAGCAGCAGTTATAAGAGTCTGTGCGCATGTTCAGAAAAAACAAACAAAAAAAAAACAAGGAAAAACACGCAAAAATGTCTATGGAAGCATTCACATCATCCAAAACTATTAACTATCACATTCTGTACAATTATGTTTTCTGTTAGCTTGTGGCTTATTACATCTATCTACAGTACAGTAAAATTTCCACAGTACAAAAATATATTACAATTCTCCTGGAATATTTACATGGGCACTTTCTCGATGAAAAAAAGCAGAAGACAATCAGCAGAGCTGAGGACGCAGGGAAGGAAAATCAAAACCATGGTCTACGACATCCTCCCAGACAGTTAAAAGTCCAGCACCGACAGAGTTCACAATTTTGTGCCTTTTTTTCCTCTTCAAGGGATAAAAACACACATTAAAAATTCACTGCATGCTTTGGCAGACTTGGAGCACTAAAAAGAAAAAAAAAGGGAGAAAGTGGAGGGGGGGGAAAAAAAAAAAAAAGCAGAGGGAAAAGAAGTCCCGTCTCAAAAGATCCGCGCGTCCACTTCGGTTTGGGTACGTCAGCAGGCGCTGACAGAAGCCGCCCTCCCCACCCAGTCTTCTAGAAAAACATCCTGAAAACAAGCAGAACCTGCTTTAGTACGACGCACACACACACACAAACGCACAACCACGTCATTTCCAATTGCATTTCTGTATGGCAAAACGATGCATAAAGATGCTCATCAGAGCACGCCAGAGCCCTGAAGATGACGGGCATCTGTCCTGTTCTTTAGCGCCGCGTGAGGAGCTGAAGACATCCATGCTGTCATTAACATGCATGAATACATGCGCTTCCGCCCACAAAGCCTTCGCCTTGACCACATGCTCAGAATGCATCACATTCCACGCCAGTGCGAGAGTCTGGGTAAACAAACTCCTACTGCAGGCCAATAAACAAAGAAATGATGTATTACGATCGATTAATAGCAGCTCTAACGAGGGAAACAATTCTGGAATCCTCGTGTACGTCTGTGGGAGAAGGTCAAAGGTGAGTTTAGAGTATCTGTGACTCGGGCCGATACTATCGTCAGCTTTGATTAATTAACGTCGTCTTAGATCGAAGGTTATTGATCTCCCACCCACGTGAGTTTGGGAGCGTATGTTTGGGTTCTGGATGCAGTGACGCCAGCGCCATCTGCTGGAGAAATTCATAAAGCATCTTCAGTTGCTCCCGTGGCCCGAATGCATGAAAGTCGATGGCTCCTTCGCTCTTAACGTTACGGGTAAAGTCTGAGTGAGCTGCTAATGTAGATCACCTGTAGATGTTGGGGTCCAACAGAACCGCCGTGTCCTGCGGAAGCTGGGAGAGGTGGACCACTTTGGTCTTCAGCTGGGGACGGTCGGTCTCGCTGACCCAGGCATCTGGAAGTCTGTGCACATCAGAAAGACAAAGAAACATTTAAAATAGGCCATTTTTTGACAGAACGCATTCAGCAATGAAGTAGCATACAGTATGCATTTTGTACATAGTATGCAAATGTTCTGTATGTCAAAATGTGAATATACTAGACACAATGTCCCAGCTTTTGTAGTACACCTGTCCCAGTGTCCCAGATTTTGTAGTATACTGCATGGGTACTACACATACTATAGTATAATGCAATGGCCTTAACATACTAATAACTGTCAAAATAAGCAGTATACAGCATAGTACACTATAAATGATGTTCTGTATGTCAAAATATGAATATACCATGTAATACACCAAGCAATCCTATAATGCAAAGCACGTCAAAATGAGCAGTATGTGACATTGTATACTTTGTATGACATCCTATATTTTGTAGTATGCTGAGCACACTGCGTTGCATGATCTAGTATCCTACACAACCAAAGGATACTGCATAAAATACTATATCCTACTGTATAATGCAATGCACTCAACATACTAAATGTGTCAAAATGAGTAGTATACAACATATGCAAAATACAATGTCCTCTAGTTTGTAGTACGCATATTCTACACAACCATACTGCATAGGATACTACATCCTATAGTATAATGCAATGCACTCAACATACTAAATATCAAAATGTGTAGTATACAACATACTATATAAACAATGTCTTGTATTTTGTAGTATAATGGGCTCATCATTTTCAGGATCTAATATCCTACAGTAAAAGAGCACACTACATAGGATACTACATCCTATAGTTGGATCCAATGCACTCAACATACAACATTTAACAAAATGTGCAGTATACAACTAGTGCACACACGTATTGTGGGATCTAGTAATTCATACAACATACAACATGTGTGAATGTGCCGTGATCAACCAGCGCTCACTACATACTAGGGGTGGGACAAAATATCGTTTTGTCCTTCTCCATGCGATACGAGAATCGATACCTGGTGCACAGATTTTGTAGTATATTGAGCAATATATTGTGGGATATTGAATCCTAAACAACCAGTATATACTGCATGTATAATGCAATGCACTCAACATACTGCATGTGTCAAAACGTGCAGTATACAACCAGGACACATTGCATAGGATGTCCCAGAAATGTAATTAAATCATGTTGCATATTAACCACGATCATCATATTAACACCATCTTGACTTACTAATCTATCGAACTGCTTAAAATTTTGTTCAATCAAGTACACCAGCAACCTTCTGATCAAGTACAGTACTTACAGAAAAATATACTAGCGTGCATACAGTATGTAAGCAGTATGCACGTTCCTAATTCCAATCATAGCTTTAAAATATACACTACGTATAAATATTAGCATTTGCCGGATAACACACAGACACACAGCCCTTCATTCCACCCTCTCCTCCAACATGCATTCCACAATGAGATTATTAAAAATGTTTTCGTTTTTTTCCCCTCCACAGAGGAGCCTTGTTTGGATCGGGCTTGTTGTGGTGACCCAGAAATCCAATTTAAACGTCTCCTGAGACGGCAACTTCTTCAGCGTTATCGCTGAACTGACAAACATTCCTCCGGCTCAGATTGATGCCCGACTCGGAATAGCAGCGTGCACATGCACACGGTCCCGTGCGAAGGTGTGCACGAGCGTACAGGTATGCAAGTGCATCAATTATCACAACACGGACCATTTTAGCTGCAGTAAATTCAATGATATTAGCAGCAGGGCTCATTAACCATATAAGTCGTTTAGGATTTAAAACCAGTTTAAATTGCACATCAAGATTAAAGTAAGCAGCTCGTAATTCACTGCATTTACACTAAAAATGGCCAAATTAGAGTGGAAACTTGAGGACGGTTACGGGTGTTCAAAGGCCTCTTGTCTAAGCCATGGAAATGTTGAGAGCGAGTGGATACCCTTTAAAAAGTATTTATCTTGGACAGACTTCAATGGAAAGCGAGTTTGTTTCCAGGTGGGTGGTGTTTCACGCAGGCTCTTCAATCCATTAAATCTGACATTAATGTGGACATTTACCACATAGAGCTCAGGTGGATCTGATGCACCTCTGAACATAGAGACAGAAGAAATGGAGGTTAAACTGAAAAAAAATTTCATGAAGAGGGGAAAAAAGACTGAAGACAACAGACAAGAAAGAAAAAATGGATTTACTGAGACAGGAAGAAGAGAAAAGTGATTGAGAGACAAAAATAACGTGTGTGAAAATGGGAAGAAACGACATGTTGGCACATTATCTACTATTTCTAAGATAAGAAAGTTTCTGTAAGCATTAAAATTCCCCAATGACCAACACTTGGCTGGCCAAAATGTCTTGTATAAAGAGCACACTGGGTCAGATACTGTAATCCCACAATGCACTGACCTTCTATTTCAAGTGTGATGAATGAAACAGAAGAAGCATCAACCACAATTCCCTCTGGGGCTCATTATTTGATCAGAACGGCAATGTTTTTATACAAAACGACTCGATGCATAACAATCAGTTAATAATAGGATGAGAACTCGACACCAATTAAGTAAAGGTCATTTAATAAATGTAGTGTAATATTGTCCAAATATGCATACTTCCTTACTACACAGTAGGCAGAAAACATGTGAAATTTAGTGGTATGTCCAAATTCATAGCATTCATAAAACAGTAGGCAAAAAGTACCCAGATGACCTACTTTTTTCACAGAAATTCAGAAATGTGCATATGATGGGCACTTTATTATCCCATGAGGTCAAAAGAGATTTATGAATGGCAGTGAAGCGATGCCAACTAAAGCTGGTAGGTCATATTACAATAACACTCATACTATATAGAACTTAACGGTCAAAGTACGTACTTATTCTAAAGAAGTACAAAAGATTGTGATTTCAGACGCAGTCATTGTGTTGCATACTGTTTCACATTTTATATAATATATATATATATTAAATTATAAATAAATTATCAATAAATTCAAAATAAAACAAATATTTTTGATTTTAATTAAATGTAAAATTATATATACAAAAAAAAAAAATTATATTTAAATTAATAAAAGAAAATTACTACCCCTGCTTTTTGCAC
The DNA here is from genome assembly GCA_021397915.2 of Tor tambroides. Classification (NCBI taxonomy): domain Eukaryota; kingdom Metazoa; phylum Chordata; class Actinopteri; order Cypriniformes; family Cyprinidae; genus Tor; species Tor tambroides. Next base: position 39,730 of record JAFVLL020000185.1, read on the forward strand.
AGCGCTCATCTGTATCTCTCTGCACAGCAGGACACAGACACGCTTCAGGGAGGAATGCTAAACTTCTCCTTTGGGATTAATAGTATCTACACAGCCAGCTATAGATCAGTCTGTATGCTTAAGGAGCCCCAGAACCATCAGTCTGTTACGTATATATGGTCATACGTACGCGTGTGTGTGTGTGTGTGTGTGTGTGTGTGTTTTGAAGCATCAGTGCGTAAGGCCGCCCTCATGTGGCCCATGACTCATATAAACGGCCGACATTTAGCACAGGGCTCTGAGGTGAGCAGTGCGCTTTCATATACTCACATGTCCTCCGGCGTCCAATGAAGCAGCACCTTCACTTTCCCAGAATCCTCCTTCCGCCTGGCAATCACCTGCTCAATTACACACAACGAGAAGAAATGCATAAGATCTTGTTTATGGGTTTATTCCATGCTACATACTGGCTGTGTGCTTGCTGGTTAAATGGGACGGTTTTCATGGGGTTATGGGAGCAGAAGGTGAGGCCGTGACTGTGGCAGTAAAGACGAGGGCCTGTGTGCTGGCGGCAGCTCGTTAACTGTTTAATTAAAGACACGGGGGAGCAGCGGCCCAGACTAACTGGACCGTGAGAGCCCAAGCAAGTCTGACTTCAGCTCAGAGTTCCTTAGAAAGGATTATGGAAAGTGAATGCGCTGATGAGATGGTTAGCATATAAAAAGAAACTAACGACATGGGCTGCGACTGGAATGGAATAATAGTGCACTGCATACTAAGCATTAAGTGATGCCTACTATTTTTCTTCTATAAAACAAGATTACACTGAGGAAGACACTGATTGGGAAAAGAAATCAATATACAGGTATTAGGATACTCCTTACTGTTTCTACTACAAACAAAAAAGTATTTGAAACAGTATTCAGTATGCAATACAATGTTTAGTAAACAATAGTATGCCATGATTTTGTCACGTGACCTCATTATATTAATATTTGGTGGCTTGATCAATAACGAATCATTAAATTTAGGTACTCTACACAGAAACAGTATGAGTATAGTAGCATGATTAAGTGTTGGTACTACCCACCGTACTGTGAAACACAACACTGTGGCCTTTGCCTTGGCTCTCAATATGAGTGGCTAGATTGAGGCAGATGGCACGATGACGGATTGCATCCATGGTCTGAGCATCAAAAAAGTCGTGAGGTCGTGCTGGTGGGAAGAAACAATGTAGTTAGAGAGCGAGATTAAACAAGGATTTAAGATATACTGACACTTACGCAACGTCCGCCGCCGTTTGTACTTGAGCTTCCTCCGTTTGTTGATGCCCGCTTTGGAAGGTGACTCTTCCTTCACCTTGGTTTGGCTGGAGAGTTTGGAGGAATTCTGGGAGCTGAAGTGGGTCGGTACGTGGCGCGCTAGCCCCCCCTGGGAGGCGAAGGTGGCGTTGCAACCACCCACCACACACTTCACAGAGACAGACATTGGTCAGAGCAATTACAGCTAATAAAAAACAACTCACATGAACTCTTAGCAACGCTGGGTTGGAATTACAGGATGAGTTTTGTGGACAGTGTTTTCATTGTTTCAAGTTCCCTCATAAACACAAATGCAGCCGTATGCAAGGTTACACTTGTATAACAGTATGAACTTATACAATGCATTATACAAAAAACATGATTTCACCTCAAAATCAAACGAATGAGAAGAGAAATTTGATTTTTTTCTTAAAATTCTAATTTATTATTAATGTCATAATAAAAATCTAAATGAACATTTTTTTCTCCCCAATTTAGATATTTTGGTGAAATGTGGCCTAATATGTGAGACTGACCCTCTAAGAAAATTTAAAGTTGTGCTTCAGAATTGCATTAAAGAAAGAACCAGTTTAAAAAAAGATCTAATAATAATAATAATAATAATAATAATAAATAATATTTTACTAAAATACAACAATAAAAAACTTAATCGACTAGAAAGCCTAGTCTGAATATTTAAAACAGTTTAACAAGCTGCAAGTTTGAAAAATTTAAGCCTGAAATAGTTTTAAGATCTTGAGGTTTGAAGGTTAAGTACTTTTACATTTGCAATCATTTTAAAAGCTTGAGGTTTTTAAGTTTTTTTTTAAAAAGATTTAAGTAATTTAAATTGAATAAAATACAATTAAATAAAATAGAAACTACAAAACAAAATAAACTAATTTAAACAGGAATTTTTTTTACCTATTACAATTAAATAAAATAGAAACTAAAAAAAATACAAAAATGAAATAAATTGTTTGCGTGTGTGTGTGCGCGCGCGCAATGGGGCTGACCTTAAATGGTTTGTCTCCACTGTGTGACAGCATGTGTCTCTGCAGCCAGCTCTGACTGGTGGACGGTGTGTTATACACCTTACAGCCTTTCCAAAGACACACGAAAACCTGCGTGCAAACAGTGAGCAATGCAAGAATTTCACTCTATATGTGTCTCAAAAAGCATCTGGGCATTTCAAACATGCCAAACATCTTTTTGTAAAATGCTTTGCTTTAAAAATGTGTTTGCTTCTAATGCAGGGCCACATTTAACATGGCTTAAATGCTTTTTGGGGCATAAAACGAGCATGCACACACATACTGACCCCGCCGCGCTGTCCGTCCACGTGCACGCCGCGGATGTGTTCGGCCAGGTCCGGGCTGTTGTTGAACAGCATGTGGCACTGATCCCAGCAGCAGGTGTAAGATGGGCCCTTAGTGGAGGAGGAAGAAGACGCCCCGCCGTGCCCGTTCATCATAGCTGGGGTTGAACGACCGCTGGATGCGATGCTCTCCATGTCCATGAGAGTGCTGCTGATACTGAAACACACAGAAACAATGACTTTGTACAAAAGACAACCAAATTTCATTGTTCAGAAATTCAGAAATCTATAAAGTTTAGAGGTGGACCAATGTGTGTTTATGTTTTGTAATCTTGGAGTTTGCGCTGATGTTTCAATGTCAAAAGTACTATAGAAATAAAAAATGGACATAATGCGATTGAAAAATGACAGGTTGTGGCACTGATAAGCAGTACAACACAAAAAAGCAAATGAGGAGCGACTGATTGAGTAGAACGACTAATACAGAAACTTTATCTTGATTTTTTTTTTAGGTAAATCCTGCAATGCAGCTCCCACGTTAACAACCCTGAGTCTTTGTGTACGATAAATGAGGCCAGTGCAGCAGGGTGACCGCCTAACCGTGGCACACAAATGCTGTAATAGTGATCTTTTGAGCGTGCAGCTGTGCAGTGTGGGAGAGGACAGCGGTAAACTGCCGCAGTAAAACACTATGAACTCCAGTGAATGTGACTAAATGGCTCCTGAGGGGAGAGGAGGGGCTCACACACACTTCCATCTGTTGGTTCCTTTCAGACTTCACTGCCCACAACTGACGCTAAATCCCAGGATGTGCCAGAAAACAGGATGCTGGGTAATCACAGAGACAAACTCCAACTGCCAGTCGGACTACTGATGAAGTGATAAAGTGTTTACAGCTGCAAAACCCACAGGTACGTCAGTGATTTTTTTTTGATGAAAATCCTCCAACTGGATTTTTACATTATCTGAAGAATGCACATAAATGGTGCATGCGCTAAAGTTCAATATTTTGCATCAGGGATTGCATCATTTTCTTTGTCATCACTAAAAATAAATACTAACGTGAAATGCATTAATATTTCAGACAATGCATTGGGTCACTAAACAGTTGTATTTGAGCGTCTGGCATCTGACAGATACTAGCACCAGTTTTTTGGGTTTTTTTCCTGAAAGCAGAAGCAGCTGGTCACGGTACTCATCTGACAGACTACAAAGTGGGTTAAAACTTCGACACATGTGGGTCTTTTAATTCTTTAGGCTGACGTGCAGAAGGCGTCAGACATTACAAATGTACGTGAGAGATTTCATTTCAAAACTGTCTGAAGAGGATGAGCAAACAATTAACACCTGCTTTTACTCAAACGTCCCATCCAGCGGAGTTCCCCTGCACCGGATCTCTCAAAACTCATTTGCACTTTCACATATTCAAGCTGGCACACCTGGTGTACTGGCACCGACATCAAACCTGATCATTTTTATAACAACAACATACAATTTAGGTCTGTTCCTCGTGCAAAGCTCATTATATGACCCAGTCCACAAAGAACAGTGCAACTTCACCTAAAAGCTCCTTTTGTGCTCCAAGGGTCTAAAACTGTATGTTAAATGGCATTTTTATGCAAAAATCAATATCATAATTGAGAATTTAACAAATTATCAAAATGATTTGTGATCAGGGCTGAAAATCAATAGTGGCTTCAGGCATAAATGCCACCAAAATGAACAAAAATTGAAGGAGACTAAAAATGCCTGCGTACAATTAAACTAAATTTATTACGACTGTCGTGATTAAGGTGAAATTGAATGAAGTGTCGACTGTGTCATTACATTTAGACCTGCTCACGTCGAATCAAAGATTTCTTTGTTTTGGCAGCATTATAACCAATTGCACATGTTGAGTGCATTGATGCAACAGCCAATCAGATGTGTTTACATTGGCTTTATTCTCAACCAATGACTAATGAAAATCATGCCTAAAGATGCAAGTGGGCAAATATTGCCACTTAAAGGAATAGTTCACCCAAAAATAAAACATTCCATCATTTAGTTACCTTCATGTTGTTCCAAACTTGTATGAGTTTCTTCTATTGAACAGTTAATGGTCGCTATTGACTTCCATAGTACCCCCCCCCCCATACTATGGAGATCAATGGCTACCATCAACTCTTTTGTGTTCTAAAGAAAGAAAGAAACCCATACAGATTTGGAATAACTTGAGGATGAGTAAATGATGGAATTACCATTTTTGGGTGAACTATCCCTTTAATACAAATATAATTTCTGTGCCTGTTTCTGATGAATAACCTGGACTAATTGTGGATCTGAAGACAATGAACATTTCCAAATGAGACCTGAGCTACACTTTAAATGCACGTCTTGTCTTATCCGCCAGTTGTCGTGTGGTCTGGGTCATACTCTCCCAGACGTCCCGCACAAAAGTTACATTCAACCCCTCCAGCTGCCCGAACAGCAGGGCTCAGGGCCTCCGCTCGGATTTTAAGAGCTTTATTCCCAGCGAAAGCTCCACAAAGCAGCACGTTTGGCACAGAGCAGGGATTCCCATCCGCACACACACATTCCCTCTTTCTCCTGCCTCCACCCCTGGGCTGACCTGATACATTGTGTTCACTGTGGATTCGTTCCACCGTGCCTGCGGATAGTCTACAGAGATCTCCCATGTGCTGCGAGCCTGGCTGTCTACAGCGGACGAGGAATCCATTTTCTCATGCCTTTAGAGTAAGACAAATAATAAAAGAGCCTCCCTGGCATGATAAAGGCAGATGATATCCAGCGCCTCAACAGAAAGTGCCATAAAACACACACACAACCGCACCCACATTCCCCTGGAGATCTGGAAAGATGGCAAAAGGTCTCATGGATCCAAACGTGCCGGATGACGTAAAAGCAGTTCAAAGCAAAGTGCTTGACTTGATAAGGCAAAAACAGGCCGACATCAACTTCTCGGGCTAATAACTGCTGTCTGTGCTTCATCCTGATGGAGAAATGATTCTTTAAGTTCTGAAATGACTTGAATGGTAACTGTCCCTGAATCTCACTTTCACTGGATCTGTCTTTCATACAATGAATGTGAGCGTCACCAAGTCATTCTGACTAACACCTCTTTGTGTTTCTGTGACAGACATTTAAATGAGTTTTATGGTACAGAAATACTCTGGATTAATTAGTTACTAAAGTGTCAAAAGGGCAAGAAGACAGTTCAAATTAGACTCAGAAATAGTTAAAATACATCTTGGATTGTTGTATTGTAAATGTAAATACTAAAAATATACTGTTATTTCATCACCAATACAAACATATACTGCTTTTTGACACAACTGATGAGTTTCTAAAGAAAACAACCCAAAAACAGCATTTGCATGTGAAGTAACTTAAGTAATGTGTTGTTTAATTAAACCTTGTCAAGTGAGAAATGTAGCTTATATTTGCAACCATTTAGATAACTACACGTATAACATTAATAGAAATGAAAAAATGATTGATAAACATGCCACTTATCACGTCTGCAGATAAATGACAATTTTTAGTGTTTCTAAAGAAAACAACAACTGTATTTACAGGTGAAGCAACTTATGTAATGTGTAGTTTAGATCATTTCTCAACTTCGTTCTAACTTATATTAGACATGAAAATACATTTACAACCATTCAGATTTCAAAACAACTCTGTATAAATTCAATTGCCTAAATAACATAAAAATATAGATAAACATTGGATTATGACATGCACAAGTGTACAACAACTGAACAGAACAGATATTAAGTTCTGCTTTTTTAAAAAATAGCTAAACAGTACATAAATAACCATAATGTCTTATGAATATAATGATTTTTTGTACGTTTTTGATGGTTACATGCAGAAGAGATAATATGCATTTAATTTCTGCTTTCGATAAAATAACAGTAAATAAATGACCATAAGACTACACTATGCCCTGAGTATTATGATTGTTTTTGAACTTGTTTATGGTTATACCACATATTTTCATAATATATAGTTTAATTTCTGCTTTTTGACAAATAACTAACAGCAAATAAATTAATATAAAGATGACAACATGTCTTATGAATATTATGATTTTTTGCACGTTTTTGATGCTTACACCATGTATTTGCAAAAAAAATACTGTTTGCTTAACTTCTGCTTTTGATAAAATGGAGAATAGTAAATGACCTTAAGACTAAACAATACGCCACATTTTCAGAACAGATATTTAATTTCTGCTTTTTGACAAAATACGTTTAAGGAAATTAGATTATATAAGACTATAAAATGTCTTCTGAATATTATTGGTTTTTTTTGGGGTTTTTTTATTGGTTACACCATGTATTGGAAGAACAGATATTATTCGTTTCATTTCTGCTTTTTGCCAGATTAACTGATAAGTAAACAGAAAATAGATGACCATAAGACTATACAATAAGCCTCATGAATATTACATGAATTACTGTTAGTAATATAGTTATTTCTGCCATTATTATTATTATTTTTCATATTTTTGATGAAATCTGAGAGCTCTCTGACCCTGCATAGACAGCAACACAACTGAAATGTTCCCAGACCCAGAAACATAGTAAAGACATCGGCAAAATTGTCCATGTGACATCAGTGGCTCAACTTCAATTTTGCAAAGCTACAAGAATACTTTTTGTGCGCAAAGAAAACAAAAATTATTTATTCAACAATTCTTCTCCCCGTCTTCCGACATTTTGGAGAGAAGCATGACGCATGCGTAACCAGCGTTGTTTACGTTCTGCATGCATGCGTTTTCTCCTGAACGTAAACAATGCTGATTACGTTGGCTGCGTCTGAAAGCCTAGGCAGCTGACTTGCTGCCTTATGAGGCCATGGAAAGCACAGGATTGTGGGATATCAAAGGGAGCGAAGGAGACATCTATGCTGCCTTCAAAATTCGATCAGAAGGTGGTACCTCCGGAGGCAGAATTTGGATTCAGACGTGCCTTGCTGCCCCCAAAGGCAGCATTGTAGAGCTTTCGCACGCAGCCATTGATTACGTTCTGGGGAAAGCGCGCACATACGTCGTGGTACTCTCCAAAATGGCGAAAGACGGTAACTCGGGGAGAAGAATTGTTGTATAAATGATGTTATTTTTGTTTTCTTTGCCTACAAAAAGTATTCTCATAGCTTTGCAAAATTAAAGTTGAGCCACTGATGTCACATGGACTGTTTTACCGATGTCTTTACTATGTTTCTGGGTCTGGGAACATTTCAGTTGTGTTGCTGTCTATGCAGGGTCAGAGAGCTCTCGGATTTCATCAAAAATATCTTAATTTGTGACCCTGGAGCACAAAAGCAGTCATAAGTTGCACATGTATATTTGTAACAATAGCCAACAATACATTGTATGGGTCAAAATTATTGATTTTTCTTTTATGCCAACAATCGTTATTAGCATATTAAGTAAAGTTCGTGTTCCATAAAGATATTTAGCAAATTTCCTACCATAAATATATCAAAACTTAATTTTTGAGTAGTAATATGCATTGCTAAGAACTTCATTTGGACAACTTTAAAAACGATTTTCTCAATATTTAGGTTTTTTTTTTTTTTTTTTTACACACACTCAGATTTCAGATTTTCAAATAGTTGTATCTCAGCTAAATATTGTCCTATCCTAACAAACCATACATCAATGGAAAGTTTATTTATTCAGATGATGCATAAATCTCAATTTCATAAAACTGACCCTTATAACTGGTTTTATGGTGCAGGGTCAAGGTCTTAAGGGTTTGGAACGACATGAGGGTGAGCAATTAGTGACTGTATTTTCGTTTTTGGGTGAACTAACACCTTAAACGACAGATTAAGCTGAATATATCGGTTAAATCGATGATCGGTTGCACACACACCTGTCCTCTGAATCCATGCGGCTGAGCGGCTCTCCATCCGAGGATGAGCTCATCATCTCCAGACTCGCTCGCCTCTTCATTCCGCCGCCGTTAACGCTGTTTTTCTCCGCCGGTGAAGACGCGCTCTCCTCCTCCCTTTGTTCTCTCTTCATCTGCTCCGCCGTTCCGTCCGCGCTGCCGGGGCTCTTCTGCGGCTCTTTCTCCGGCTCCGCTTCGGTCTCGCCGTCCTCGTCGTTGCCGCCGTCTCCCCGCGTGGCTTCTTCCGTTTTTTGCTCCGTTGACTCGCCTCCGTCGGGCTTCTCATCGGTCTCCGCTGCGTCCATTTTAACGGCCGGTTCCGGATCGGCGGCGCGCAGGCCCGACTCGCTCCCGTCGCCGTTTTGTTCGCTCGGGTTCGGCGACTCTTGCTCGGAACCGTCAGAAGTCATCGCAGCCATCGGAGCCATCGGTTCCGCTCGTCTGCGCGCGGTCTGGCCGGGTTTAAGCGACGGGAAACGGATGAAACGCGGAGGTTTTCGGCGACCGGATCGTGAAACTGAACTGCTGGAGGCTGCTCGGGGGCGCGCGCGGGGAGGAGCGAGCGTGACGTCGCGCTTATTATGAATGCTTCCACGTGCTCGCCACACTAATGTGACCCTGGACCACAAAACCAGTCAAAAGAGTCAGTTTTGTGACATTGAGATTGAATAAATAAACTTTCCATTGATGTATGGATTGTTAGGATAGGACAATATTTGGCTGAGATAAAACTATTTGAATATCTGGAATCTGAGGGTGCAAAAAAAATATAAATATTGAGAAAATCGCCTTTAAAGTTGTCCAAATTAAGTTCTTAGCTATGCATATTACTAATCAAAAATTAAGTTTTGATATATTTACAGTAAGAAATTTACAAAATATCTTCATGGAACATGATCTTTACTTAATGTCCTAATGATTTTTGGCATAAAAGAAAAATCAATCATTTTGACCCATACAATGTATTTTTGGCTATTGCTACAAATATACCCCAGCGACTTAAGACTGCTTTTGTGCTCCAGGGTCACAAATATTATACAAGATAAAGATGAAAAGTTTCCATTAAAAAAAAAAAAAAAAAAAAAAAAATGGCGAAATGACAGGCCTTTAATTTCAAACTCATTTAATATGAATTTGTTTCCACTTCTTTAAGAAGTAAAATACAATAATAATAGTGTTATAAAACACAATAAAGATATATTTAGATGCAAATATGAAATTCTTTAGTTATTTGAAAGCTTCTTCGAAAAGCTGACTGAAATAAAAGATCAAACATTTAAATTAGTATATTATTATTATTATTATTAATTCATATTTGAGATAGCCTACTTTGAAACAAGCATTGTACTTTAAAAAAATCTAAGTGGTGTAAAAACATTTATTAAAAGACTGAATTTCTAGATAAAACATGTTGGCATTTAACATTATTATTATTGTTATTATTTTCTAAAACACAATAAATTGATTCTATACCTGTTAAATATGATACAAATATATTTTTTTAAAAAATCATATTTGTAATATATATATATATATATATATATATATATATATATATTATTTTGGAAAATTAATTTCAAATAATGTTTAGGTTGTACACTCATGTATTACACCACGTGACATTTCATGAAAACATTTGTATAATATTGTTGCATTTTATTATAACATATATAACAAACGTGAGGTGTATTTTATGTATTATTTAGTAAAAAATAAAATAAAAACATAAATAAAACCCGTGTAATAGGCAGAAACTGCAGCGGAAGTGCAGGTGGTTTTACTGTATTTAGCCTACAGGTTTTCCTCTGATTCTTATTGTTGGGTTAGAAACTTTTATCTGCAGCTTTTCTCGTGCGTCTCAGGAGGGGGGTTTCCAGACTCATTATTTACTCCATTATCACACGAATCTAGAAAATCTAATGAGTCAGATTAACCTTTCTGACATTTAAACGTCACTTCCTGGAAAACACCACTAGATGGCGTCAGTTTCCTGTTTATGGGATTTACACACGAGAATCAAAACCCACTGTGTTTGGAGCATTTTGAGGCCAAATAATAAATAAACATTTTATTAAATTTGATATTTTTACTGAGAGGGTGCACATTTATGAAACACTGAAAATTATATTATCGTTGATGAGAAATGATTCGTGGTTTTACACAATATGAGCAGCGGAGGGCGCTACACTGTTGCAGTACTGCATCAAGCCAGCAGATGGTGACAAAACACCTAATTAACTGTTTAATGAACTAAAAATCTTACGCTTCGTTCATTAATATAAATGGAAGTACTAAATTCCAAAAGCTTGTTTTTGTCCTGTATTTAATCGTATAGTTTTGAGAGAGTGTTCTCTGTAAAGCCTCTGAGATCATATAATTAAAACACACACACACACACAGAGCCTGGTCAGCTATCCTTATAGGGACTCTCCATGGGTGTAATGGTTTTTATACTGTACAAACCGTATTTTCTATCGCTCTACACCTAAACCTACCCCTTACAGGAAACTTTCTGCATTTTTACTTTCTCAAAAAAACTCATTCTGTATGATTTATAAGTTTTTGTACCCATGGGGACCTCAATTTATTTCCCCACCGTGACACGAGTTCCCATGAGTCTGTGTGTATTCAGGTTTAAGTCCCCACCAGGATATATAAACCTGTACACACACACACACACACACACACAGACGCGCACGCACACACACAAAACATTGGCAGAAACTCTCATTAATTACAAAAATCAAATGACTAGCAGCAGCGGCTGGACAGCTGCGACTCCAGCGCCTTCATTATTACAGCTCCGTAATTAACCCACTACAAGAGTTTAGCAGAAATATATCTAAAACTTTTAAGTGGTACAATATGTCCTTGTCCTAAACTTTTTGTATTAATAACAATAGGAGAAAAAAATACCAAAAGTAAATTAAATAACAAAATTATAAAATTGTTAATCAAAATAAAAAGTAAATATATTAAAGTACATTCTAATAATATTTTAAAATAATTTTCTATTGTTTCACATAAAATGTACAATTTTTCATAATTTTAAGTATATAATTTTAATATATATTTTAACATGTACTTCACAATATTATCTTAAAATTCATTTTTTCCAATATTTGTAAAGTTAATCAACATGTTCACACACACACACACACAATAACCTAAAGCACATACTTTATATAAAAAATTTATACAATTAAAACATTTTTATATCATTTATAGAATTGCATAGATATTTTAATGAATAATTTCCTAATTTTGCTATATAAAAATATTTTTTATTAATTTTAAGTTATACCTTGCATATTTTATATACATTTCATATTTAAAATATAGAGAAAATGTGTATAATTTAATGTATTTTATATGTAATTTTTTAATCAAATTAAATACATAAAAATAAAATAAATATTTAAGAATATATAATTATAATATATCATTTTTAATTTAGTATCATTCATGAGGTGCAAACTCCAATAATCAGACAGAAAAAGGAAATGGAAAGCTTTTCATATATATAAGAACATCAACATTTATTTCACATGATATAAAACAGATGAAATATGAACATTTGCATATTGACTCTGATACATAACCTCTTCTGCGTCTCTGCTCTGCTCATTGTATGGTGTACAGTATATACATCATGAACTTTACAGTTTATACATCGAAGTTGAACACCAAACCCTGCTTATTGCTTTATCAACTGTTTTCAAACGCCCGCTCCTCGTGTGCTGTTCTCCTCAAACTAAAGCCCACCTCTGGAATACTCTTCTTAAAACTCTAATACTCTGAACTCGTCTCTCTAGTTAAATATATCTCAGCCATAGAAAAATAAAAGGTAAGCTGGAACATTCATGAGTGTGTCGGGAAACAGTGTGGTGGCTATTGCGGACTATCCAACATACAGATCATTTACAAATCCTGTCCATCGGCAGCAGTGCGGCGGCACCTTATTGAAAGTTTATAGTTGTACATCGTTTATACACAAATCGTCTGATATCAAAAAAGACAGGATGGGTGTCGGACAGTGCAAAAGATACGAGTACTAAAAATCGCGTCGACCAACACTAGGTAAAACCGGGAGCGGTTGCTTAAAATCCATATAAAACAAGCCAACGATGAACGTGACCCTCGGCAGTCTGAGTAAAACCAGTGCGTTTATGGGCTTTTTACGCTCCACTTCCTGTTGACAGTGAGTCTGGGCGCTGTTATGTACATCAGCGAGGGTTTGATAGCACCTCAGACGCGTCAAACAATAAAACTCTGGCATCTACAGATGCTTCAGGAAACTCAAGAGAACAAGAGGAACATAAATAATAATCACTATAAAAGAATGGTTTGAACTAAGGCCTGGACTTCGCTGTGTGTCGGTCAGCTGATGGGCGGCGCTTCCTGTCTGATGATGATGATGATGTGTTTGGCTCACGGCGGGACGTCCCCTCACATGCTGCGCTTCGTTGATGTCGGTGGAGGGGCTGATGGACACACAACAACATTTTACACACTTGTATTGAAGATATATTAACATGTCCAAATGAATCTCAAAGAAAGGAAAAAATATTGGTCATGTCACATTTGTGACCCTGGAGCACAAAAGCAGTCTAAAGTCGCTGGGGTATATTTGTAGCAATAGCCAAAAATACATTGTATGGGTCAAAATTATCCATTTTTCTTTTATGCCAAAAATCATTAGGATATTAAGTAAAGATCATGTTCCATGAAGATATTTTGTAAATTTCTTACTGTAAATATATTAAAACTTCATTTTTGATTAGTAATATGCATTGCTAAGAACTTCATTTGGACAACTTTAAAGGTGATTTTTCTCAATATTTTGATTTTTTTGCACCCTCAGATAACAGATTTTCAAATTGATGTATCTCGGCCAAATATTGTCCGATCCTAACAAACCATACATCAATGGAAAGATTATTTATTCAGCTTTCAGGTGATGTATAAATCTCAATTTCCAAAAATTGACCCTTGTGACTTGTTTTTGTGGTCCAGGGTCACATTTGATCCCAAAAAACATGTGTTTCAAGACAAACAGACCACTAAGATTTGTTTGTTTACACACACACACATACTTTTTCTGCATATTTATTAATCTCTATTCATTTTCTACAAATTGTTCTTCCTAAAATATAAAAAAAATTCTAATTGCAATAATAAAGAAGATGCATTATTATAAAGTCAATAAAGGTACATTAAAGTTCAACATAATATATTATGTCTGACTCATATTTGATAAAACTCATAAAACTTTTTTTTTCTCAGACAAATGGAGCATTAACATGTTTGCATTTTATATACTTATATTATGCAGATATTAAGCACATTTCCGGCACAATCTTATTACTGAAATACAAAAAAAATTACTATAATAAAAAAAGATGTAATGAAAGTACATTACATTTCAACTGTAAAAATAAATCATGCTAGTATTTGTTAAATACTGAATTTAATTCATGCTGATTTTAATTAAAAAAAAAAAAAATGCAATCAAACGCGATGATTTTCATGACTCAGTTTAGAGGAAATTGTATCTAATTGTCAAAAAATGTCATAATTCAAAACAACATAACTACCCCAAAAGCATATTTCATTATTTGTATGTATTTGTATGATTTTTGTTTTGTTTTTTCCATATTCCTATTTGTTTGCTTGTTTAATAGTTTCCTCCTGTATTTTTTTCTTTCTGTTGTAAGCCAACACAATTGCATTCTCCAGGTACATATCTTTTTCCTTTTTCTACCTTTGTTTGTCTGTTTGTATTGCTTTATTCGCTTATTAAAAAGAAAAAAAGCATTTTCATGATGTAAAATATAATTGATGTTTTTCTTTTGATTTTGGAGTGAAATGTGACTGTGAACTTCATACTGCCGTGCAAAACAAATGCAATCTTCATGCAATCAAGAAGAATTTTTAACAGTTAAATAATGCAGTACTTTTTTATTTTTACATCATAACACCCGAGTTATGTTTTCATTAAGTAACACAAATTGCCTTTGTGTTTAATTGACTTCACTTACTGACAAAAACAAATTAAAATCCTCTCTGTTCCACAGAACAGCAGTTAAAAGGTATGCGTTCATGCAAGTAATACAAATCATAACAAACAATGTTTATATTGTCAATAGAAATATCAGGATCGCCACCAAATATATTTTTGCTCAGTTTGGGCCTCTGAATAAAACTGACGCATATATGGAAAAAAAATTGTGTGTGTGTGTGTGTATATATATATATATATATATATATATATATATATGAGCGTGTTGTCATGTGCAGTGGCGTCTGAATGACTTTTAATTGCACTGTTAATTAGTGAAGCTTTATGCTCACCGAGACTCTATGAAGCTAATGAACACTAGTTGGGAGGCTAATTACTGCTTCATTTGAGAGGATCCTTCATTTTCCTCTGAGAACAGACAGATTATTACACACACACGCACTTGTATTTATGATGCACTAAAACCCCTCAGAAAGCGTCTCCTGTCGGACTGATTTTATGAGCAAGGTCATTACAAACACTTACTGAGAGCACTGAATAAAAACACAATTCAAACAGTGACGTCTGTGGTGAAGTGAGTCAGACTGTGTGTGTGTATATGTGTGTGTGTCTTACTCATCAATCTCTCTGCTCACACACACATGAAGTGCGATCCGTCCGTCAGCTGTGGGGGGGAGGGTGGAGGCGGGGGAGAGGAGGAGGAGCTTGGAGATTGGGGCGGAGTCGACAGACTGTTCACTGCAAAACCCACAGCGCATGCAGGCAGACAGACAGACATACAGACAGAGACAGAGACACGGACACACACACGGACACACACACACACATCCCCACACCCACACCGACAGGCAGACAGAGACAGACAGACAGACAGACAGAGAAACACACAGAGAGACAGACAGACAGACACACACACACACACACACACAGACAGGCAGGCAGGCAGGCAGGCAGACACACACACACACACACACACACACAGACAGGCAGACACACACACACACACACAGACAGGCAGACACACACACACACACACAGACAGGCAGGCAGGCAGGCAGGCAGAGACAGACAGACACACACACACAGGCAGGCAGGCAGGCAGACACACACACACACAGACAGGCAGACACACACACACACACACAGACAGGCAGGCAGAGACAGACAGACAGACACACACAGGCAGGCAGGCAGGCAGGCAGGCAGAGACAGACAGACAGACACACACAGGCAGGCAGACACACACACACAGACAGACAGACAGACAGACAGACAAGCTGGTTAATCACACTGACACGTTCAAGCAGGGCATTAAATGAAGACTTTTTATCCAGAACAGAAAAGAGTTTAAAAATACTGGAAGAGTCTATCAAATGACTTTCAAATGACTCTTTTGAACAGATTCCTTTTAGTGAATCAAAAATACATAGTAGTCATGCTTAATGTTTTTTTGATTCACTAAAATCAAATTCAATGAAAAGTTATAAAACACTCAAATACACAACAGGCTTAGTGTTAGTGGTACCAGCTTCAGGTGCACAGAGTTTTTTAATTTTTAATTTAAATATTTAAATTAATATACAAAAAAAATGTATAAGTTATAAATACATATATATTTAAATACATATTTTATATTAATTTAAACATTAAAAGTACTTTAATATATAACATATAAATCAATATAGAAGTTAAAAATATATAGATATTTAAATACATACATAATATTATATATATATATTAAATTTAAAAAACATTTAAATTAATAAAGAATTAATCTATATAATTTAATATATAAATGGACATATCAATTAAAATAAATATACAAATAAATATATTATTCACTAAAAAGTACAAATAGTGTTAGTGGTTCCAGTTTGAGATACACAGAGCAGTAAGGAAAAGTTCTTTCAACACTTTCCTTTCAATCCAAATGTTCTGAATGCAGTTTAATGGAGAAGAGAGCTCATCTTCAGTGCCCACCTGACATCAGTGTGCTGTGTTTGCTGTTGCTCAGCTCATACGACACATCCTGCTCTTGACTGGAGGGCTTCTCATCCTCCTCATCCTCCTCCTCGTCTTCCTCAGTGCCCACGCGCACCATGACGGCCGTCTGTAAGCTGACATACACAGCGGGGAGCGGTCAGTCCTGAGTGTGTGTGTGTGTGTTCAGATCAGTGTGAAGCGGTTTGTACCTGTTCTGAGTGGCCAGAGTCCTGCGGTACTCCGGACTCATGCGTTTGGGCTCTGATTGGTCCTCGTTCAGCACTGGTTTAGGACCCGCGCTCTTCAGAAGAGACTCTTTAATGGAGGCCGATCGGGACACAGCTGCTTTCTCCTGAGCACAGACATAAACACATCAAATACACAAACGCCATTCACAGGGACCCTACAGAGTGCTCACTGTGAGGGATATTTACATAGTTGATGATGATATATATTTATTTTAAATATATAAATAATATAAATGAAATAATTCATGTAAGGGTGGTCACTACACCAGTGCTAATAATAGTTCACCATTCTTGATACCAGTTTTAATACTAATGCGATATCAATATGCATTAATAAAAATTGGCATATATAACACATAATAATAATAATAATAATAATATTATAAAGCTTGACCTAACCCAACCAGAGTATTATATATAATAAATTGAATATTTTTTGCTTATATGACCATGATCAACTGTTTATTTTAGCAGTGTTATTTTAGTATCGTTAAGACATTATGTTTTTTATTCATAGCTTTAATTAGGTTGTATTTTCCGTTTTCATTTTAATTTTACTGTTTTAGTAATTTTGTTGTGTGCCTTTGACATTTTTATTACATTTTTTATTTTTTTATTTTTTTACATGCCTATATAGTTTTTATCATTATTTATTTCAGTGCTACACAAAGATAAACTAAATAACAATTGAGAAATGTTTCCTTAGTGACTGGCTGGAATAAAATAGTTAAAAAAAAAAAAAAAAAAAATTTATGTTTATTTTATGTTTATGTT